>BQKN01062909.1:103770-118102 GCA_022839385.1 Asparagus kiusianus
AAGATTAATGGAATCTACGATGGAATCAACTTTTGCTGAAAACAAACGTACTCCTTAGATTTAGCCCACATGGGCTGACTTGGTCCTCGTGGTCGTTACAGCCGAACTTCGTGTGGATGATGAGCCTCGTTGCTTGGCGAGGTTCGTTAGACAAGCTTCGTCTTTGTTGACGAGCTTCGTCTTCATTGACGCGCTTCAAATCTTATTTCCAACGACAAGCTTTGTTGTTTGAGACAAGGTCCGTCATTGTAATGACCCTCGTCATGCTTGTTATGAGCTTCGATGCTCCAAGACCAAATGATTAGTCGATGATCTATGAAGATCCATGAGAGTGGAGGAGTGATAGGCTTTTTGACTAGCCTCTCAATCTCCCCTTCCTTTCATGTTGATAATGCCTATTTATAGGTTTAGAGCCATTATGGAGTGAGTTAATGGGCTTTAACTCCCTTTATAATGAGGGAGTTATGGTTATTAACTCCCATTTAAATATGTGAGTTAATTGTCATTAACTCTTCTTAAATGGGTGAGTTATGGGTCAATAACCCTCCTTAAATGTAGCCTCTGAAAATTGTGACAAACAAGGTTCGTCTTCAATGACGAAGTTCGTCTTTTGAGGGGTGGGGTGTCGTTTGACGAGGTTCGTCTGTGGATGAACTTCGTCTCCTGAAAGGGTTTCATTTCCTAGAGGAGTTTTGTACCCAATAATGAACTTTGATGTCGAGCCTCGCTGCATGGCGAACCTCGTCTTTTGATGTTGAACATCGCTTCATGACAAACCTCGTCTTCTAATGTCGAGCTTCGCTGTGTGGCGAACCTCGTCTTTTAATGTCGAGCTTCGCTGCGTGGCGAACCTCGTCTTTTGATGTCGAGATTCGCTCCGTGGAGAACCTCGTAGGCGAAGCTATCAGGTGAGCTTCAATCAGTTCGGGTGAGCTAAATTGTTAGGCGAACTTAGCATTACAGGCAAACTTCAATGTTCAGACGAAGTCTAGTCTTGCAGGTGGGCTTTAGAACATGCTGCGAAGAACGGGTCATAACTTTCAAACCGTAAGTCGGAATTGGACGAATTATATATGAAAATTGACTATCTCGACGAGACGGAGCCAACCAAACCCATCCCAAAGGGTTCGGTTTGCTCCTGTCTGTTTCGCCAAATTCCTAACGGTTTGAGAGATATTAGCGTTTTTGTCAGTTTTGAGCTTCTTTGCTAGGAATTAAGGTAATTTTTATTACCTACAGAGACCTGGGGAGGTCTATGGACTTTTGGTGATCGATCGCAGTGTCAAGTGCGGTCAACCGGCCAAACCCTGTAGTGATTTCTGCTTTGTGTCGTTGGATCCGGTCGACCGCACGTGTCTCTACGGTCGACCGCAAGTCGGGCTGGGCCTAAGTTTCGGTTTTTCCTGTTCGCTTTGGGTTTGCGTTTTAATATGTATTGAAACACGATTTTCTAGGGTTTATAATCATAGATTTTTGATTGTACTGAGTATATTGAGAGGGAGAACTTGTGAGCAAGTTGAGAGATTTTGTTTAAAGTTTATTTGAGTGATTTTGTGAGATTGTAACCATTTGTATTCTCCTTGATTTAGTGGAATCTCCACATCCTCTCCCTGTGGACGTAGGAAAATTACCGAACCATGTATATCTCTGTGCGAACCACGTATATCTCTGTGTTTGGTTTGATTTGTTGTATTTTGGATTGAATTGTGCTCGTGTGTGGATTAGTTTTTCTCTCTCGTGGCTCACGGACTCGTTTGATTTGCGAGCACGTTTCCGCATAGGCACGCAACAAGTACCCCAAAGTTTACAACATTTTTGACTTTGATATCATAATTTTTATATCTGATACTTTAACTCCTGAAAGTTTACAACTTTTTAAACTACGATACCGAAGGTTTTTTGCGATACTTTAATATCCTAAATTTTACAATTTTTAAAACTTTGATACCCAAACATTTGTTTTTGACACTATAACACAAAGTTTAGCATATCAAAGTTACCAAAATGTGTAAGCTTCAAATAAAAACTTTGGATTATTAAGGTTCAGAATGATGTAAAAATTAAAGTACCAAAGTGAAAATATTAGGGGGAAAATAGAAACTATCATATACAAGAACATCAACATCCTTGTTAGAAAATGACAACTAAGATATAATATCCTATCTCTAAACCAAACATACATACTATTAGAAAACTTATTGTCATTTCAAAAAGAACCCATCTGATGTAAAATTTATTATTATTAGTATTATTATTTGAATATGCTATTTATGCACATGCAGCTCCGTATCTTAGTAGCTCACACTCTACCAGAACTCTGATTACTTAGATTAGGACAATATTTAATCTCATCTAGAATTAAGGACGTTAATCTCAGACAAAAAGACAAAATCCCAAGCCATGGCAAAAAGCAAAAAAGATTAGGTGGTCCCCACCTCCCGACTACAACCCCCCAGCCTCGCTCGTAGTCGTCACTTTCCGCCTTGAACCGACACGTGTCGGTCCTACTGTCGGGACCGCGTACCTACGCTCATCCATTTTCTTAAAAAAAAAAGATTAAATTCAATTCAAAATCAAAATAAATCGAACCGTCCCCTTCCTCTATAAATACCCCCTCTCATTTCACTCCATCTCCACTCTCAAAAAAAGACCAGCTTCTTCCTCCTCCTCTTTGATCTGCATTCAATGGCGTCCCCAACTCTCTACCTCTGGCCCAAGCCCACTTCAACCTCATCAGCCCAAGACCCAGAGCCCAAACAAGCTCCAAACCCACTTCCCAAACCCAAAGCCAAAAGAGGAGGCAGCAGCAACAAAACCTCATCGACCCCCAAAAAAACACCACAGCGAGGCCTCGGAGTCGCCCAACTCGAGCGAATCCGCCTCCAGGACTTCACAAAAGTGGGCCCGGCCGACTTCCGCCGCGAGATCCAGCCATTTCCTGTTAACTTACCGTCGGTGTACGAGCAGCAGGGGCTTATGTATGGTACTCCGGTCTCTTGCGCTGGTGGGCCCACACCCATCTACTGCATGCACCCTCACCAGTATCGGGTCGGATGCGGCTACGCGCCCGCTTCGGCGATCCGGTCGGTGCTTCACGAGCAGTATGCGATGGATCGGGTTCGGATCGGGTCGGGGAGCTTTGTGTCGGCTGAGCTTCCTTCAAACCAAAGGGTTGCTTGTGTTTCCGATTGCTGCGAGTTCTGTGTTAGGGTAAAAACATTTCTCGAATCTTTACACTGTATAATAATAGTTTGGGCCTTATGTTTATAAATTCAAAGTTTTATTTGGATTAACTTAAGTTGTTATATTTGTTTTAGAAGTGGGTTTGAAAATACTTAGTGTAAAATTTTGGGTTTGTCAAGAATGACAACAAAAACCCTTCTCTTATTTTTCTGTTTTAGGTTATTAACTTATCTTTTAGTTGATATGCTATACATTGTTATATTTGGTGTATAAGTAAGTATGTATGAATTTAAGTTGCCATATTTGGTTTAGCAGTACAATATTTGGGTTATGTATACTTTAAGGGGGTTTTATGAATGATTTAGAAAGTGAATGGGTTGAAAATTAGGGAGGGGAAAGCTTTGGATTTATAAATGAAAACCCTTTTTCTTGTTTCTATGATTTTAGGTTAATAATATTTTTAGGGTAAGACTTGTACACTTTTATGTATTATTTATGATTTTTTATTCATAGACCTAATGTTTTACCATAAATGTCTAAGTTGCTATATTTGGTATGGCACTTGCTATGTTTGGGTTTCGGATGTTGAGTTTAAATAAGTAATTCAATGTAGATATTTTAATTGGGTTTAAGATTTATTTTGAAAACCAGTGGGTTCAAGAATAATTAGGTACAACACTGGGTTTATAGGCAAAAACTCATTTTCTTGTTTTCTAGATGTTTTTTGACAACTTTTTTTTTTCCTTTCTACGCTTTAAGGTTATTAATCTTTTCTTTGTTTGATGACAATTGTAGAAGAAGCGGTTGGTGAATGAGGGCATAGGTTTTAGTTGCGGGAATGGAGCGGACCACTGTTTTGTGATGGATGAGGTGCTACGTCTTACTTTATTCTTTAGCTGAAATATTTTTTTTTTCTATTTATTTTGTGTTTGCTTTTTTTTTAACATTTTCTTTATTTTTGTTAAATTCAGGATAGGAGAAACTTTGGAGAAAGTGCGAGGATGGGGAGCTTTGTTAAGGAAAGAGAGATCAAGGAGTACGAATTTTTCCCGCATAATTCGATTGAATCCGATGGTGAGAAAATGGTCGGCGATGTTGCTGCTGCTTCTGCTTCCTCAGCTGCTACTGCTTCGAACTTTGTGGATTTGTCACTTAAACTCTTCTAATTAGTGAAGAAGTCCTTAGCACTACTAATAGTTTTTTAACTTTTTTTACCGTGTTAATAGAAGGAGCTAGTAAAGGGGTAATATGTAATGGATACTTAACAGTGGAGTTCAATATATGTAGTGAGTTAATGTTTCTGGGTTTTGTTAATTTTGTGGCCTTTGTAACTAAAGTACGTAAAGCAATGACATATAGTAAGTTTAGCTATCAGTTTATTGACATTAATATTTGTGTTCAATTTGCGGAAATATCACCTTACCTTCATTTTGTTTTGATCTTTTTAAATTTTTTTTTTGTATTGTCTTAAAAATGGTAACGGGAACATGGGCAAGCACTTTTATGGCAGTAAGAGATTAGTAAGCCTATATTAATGCATATTATGCTTTACAGCCTACTATATATTAAAAGTTTAATTTCCTGATTCTATGTCAGTAGTACTTGTGCCACTCTGATTCTTATTTACTAGTTTTATTTATGATTGCAACTGCCGTTAGTGTGAAATAATACTTCCAAGTGCCTAGGTTTGTTGTGAAAGAAATCATAGATCGAGCCACTTTTGTCATGTTCATAATGGTCCCATTATGGTGCGTAAAGACGAAGAGATTCTAAGTTTCTCTGGGGATTTCATGTTTGATGAGCTGAAGAGTACAGTGGAAGTTGGTGGTTTTGTTGCCATAATAGTGTAAATAAAAAGTTAGAACAAGAGTAGAGGAAGGCAGGACGCATAGGAGAAAGGCAGTACTCACACTTACCTCTCTTTTGTTTTCCCTTCTGCATGTCTTGAGTTCCTTTTCAGTGAGATTCAGTTTTGCTCATTAATCATGAATCATGAGAGAGAGAGAGAGAGAGAGAGAGAGAGGGAGGGAGAGAGAGAGATTTTGTTTTTGTTTCCTTAATTTTCAGTGGGACTCAATCCTTCAGCTAGATGGCCTCAATTTTATTGTCTCTAATAGTTCACTGTATCTAGGAACCGTTAGGCTCGCATGCATACCATAGATATTCTTCAGCTGAAGCAGGAAACATCTGATCTAGCTAACTTTGATAAAAATTGCTCTAAATGATATGGAGTCCTAGTTAATTTAGAGATTAATGACTACGTTGTTCGATATTGGTACTTATAAATATCAGTTTTGATCATGAGTTACCTACCATTGAATTTTCATAGGTTTTTTAAAATTTTATCAATATAACATGCGATCATATTCTAGAAGATTTAGATATTATTCTAGATTGGATAGTACTTATCATATTTAGGTGTTCATACTAATTTTATACATCTAGCTCATATTAGTCAATAGCAGATCAGGCGAACCATTTCTGGATAAATTGAAGGGTTAATTTCGTAACCCCTGATCCCAA
This sequence comes from Asparagus kiusianus, assembly GCA_022839385.1. NCBI lineage: Eukaryota > Viridiplantae > Streptophyta > Magnoliopsida > Asparagales > Asparagaceae > Asparagus > Asparagus kiusianus. The sequence continues at coordinate 109,477 of BQKN01062909.1, forward strand.
TCCTTTTCTATTTCAGAAATTACTCTAAACTTTGAACTTTTATCACAGAACCTCCTACATATAATTAGCGAATAATAAAAATATCCTCGAGAGCAAAAAACTCCGTCAAATGCATGGTTAATTTCTTGTATGGTAGTGTGGGTTTTTTTACTCTTAATTCCATCCTCAGTGAGTCTAGCTATTTGTCCAAAACAGTTTTCTAATTCTCCCCTAAGGATAAAAGGATAAAGTAAATGATTTAGAAAATAATATTGTTCTTGCTCCAAAGATAATAAGGAATTCATAAAGTATATATAAATATAGATTGATGAACTGGATGGCTTACCAAAATAACCAGCTGGCTTTTTTAAACTCCCTGTGGCATTGCCTCGTCCAGTTGAACTCCCTGTGGCATTGCCTCGTCTGCTGAAACTCTTGCTGGATCTTCCATGAAATCTTCAGCTTCAGCTTCAGCTTCAGCCTGCTCTGATACCAATTGAGAGGATCTTGTTCCTCTATTGAACCTTTTGCCTGTACTTCTGGCCATTGAAACTCTGATTGAGGGAAGGGGAAAGTTTTAAAGAGAAAGTTTAAGGAAGAATTTGAGAGAGGAAGAGATTTAGATTGAGTTGAAGAGAAGAAATCAATTCATTTCATTCATGATGATCTCAGTTACAACTCTTCTTTTATACTATCGCTCTAAACAAAAGAAGCAAGAAACGTGCACAAAACGTGCACGGACTAGAAACAGACTTAACTGTTTCTTAACAGTCTGTAACAACCCTTAACTACTTGTAACAGATTCTAAACCTTTATTACAATAACCCTAGACTTTAAAGGTATTGCACACAGCTCCCCAAACCTTCGTTCAGTCCCTTCTGGTGTTCCAGTATGGTGTTCCAGTATTCCAGCTCTTCCAGCTCATCTGCCAGGTTCAGTTCTCAACTCACTCGACAGATTCAGTCCCTGACAACTCCCTTCCCCTTAAATTGGACCTTGCCTCAAGGTCAAAGGTTGGAAACCTCTTAACAAGATCCCAGTAAGATTCCCAAGTAGAATCCAAAGGAGAACGTTGCTTCCACTTAATCAAAACCTGTGATATAAGCCTTTTTCCCTGAACTAAAGACCTTCTATCCAAAATCTTTTCAGGTTCATCTACCAATTCAGCAACATAGCTAGGAGGATTATTTTGAAGGATAACATCAACACCTATCCTTTTTTTGAGCTGGGAAACATGAAATACATGATGAATCTGTGCCTGGCTAGGAAGAGACAGCTTGTAGGCAACTTCACCAATTTTTTCTAAGATTTGGTAAGGACCATAATACTTAGGAGAGAGCTTATGAGTTTTGTAAGAAGATACACTCAACTGTCTGTAGGGTTGAAGCTTAAGGAAGACCCAGTCACCAACCTTAAAACTTCTATGACTTCTGTGCTTATCAGCAAATCTCTTCATTTGATCAACTGCCTTCTTCAAGTTGTCTTTAAGGAACTGCAGAGCTATATCTCTGGAAAAAAGTGCTGCATCTACAGATTCCACTTTGCAACTCTTGGGAATATAGGAGAGTAAGGATGGAGGTGGCCTACCATACACTGCTTCAAATGGGGTAGTATTGGTAGCAACTTTCCAAGTGGTGTTATACCAAAATTCAGCCAATGGTAACCACTTACTCCATTCTCCTGGCTTATGGCAACAAAAGCACCTAAGATAACATTCCAGATTTTTATTAGTAATTTCAGTTTGTCCATCCGTTTGGGGATGATATGCTGAGCTAAATTTGAGCTGGCTTCCCTGTAATTTAAAGAGCTCCTTCCAAAACAAGCTAGTAAATACAGAGTCCCTGTCACTAACTATAGATTTTGGCATCCCATGGAGTTTGAACACCCCTTCAAAGAACACATGGGCAACAGACTGAGCAGTGTAGGGATGTGCCAAAGCAAAGAAATGGGCATATTTTGATAATCTGTCAACCACCACAAAGATTACAGATTGTGATCCACTCTTTGGTAATTTTGTGATAAAATCCATGGACAAATCCTCCCAAATATACTCTGGAATAAGCAGTGGTTGTAAGAGCCCTGGGGATGCCACATTTTCTCCCTTAGCTCTCTGACAGGTATCACAAGCTTGAACATGAGACTGGACATCTTTTTTCATTCCCTTCCAGTAAAAAACCCTCCTCAGTCTATGTAGAGTTCTGGTAATACCAGAATGTCCAGCAGAAGGACTATTATGATGTTCTGTCAACAAAGATGCCTTCAACCTTTGAGCATTAGGACTAATTAGAATTTTACCCTTATAGTAATAAATTCCTTCTTTTCTGGAGTACTCCTCAGTACTCAATAGACCTTGCTGTATTTTCTCATCAAGCTCCCTAAAGAAAACATCATCAGTGCATAAGGTTTTAATCTCCTGCAACCAGTCATTATTGACCATAGAGATGGCTGAAATTTCCACTTCATCTTCATAAATTCTGGACAATCCATCAGCAGCCTTATTCATTCTTCCTGGCTTATATTCCACAGTATAATCATAGCCATGTAACTTAGCCAACCATCTGTTCTGAACTCCTGCAAGAATCCTTTGCTCCAAAATGTATTTAAGACTCTGGTGGTCAGTCCTTATCACAAAGCTTCTACCCAGCAAATATTGCTGCCACTTCCTAGTAGAAAGAATGATAGCTAGTAACTCTTTCTCATAAGTGGATAGTGTAGCATTTCTCCCTTTCAAGGCAAAACTGAAATATGCTATGGGTCTTTCCTTTTGCATCAACACAGCACCAATTCCAGTTCCAGAGGCATCACATTCAATCACAAAGGGTAAATTAAAGTCAGGCATAGCCAGAACTGGAGAGTTTGTTAGTGCTGTCTTCAAGGATTTGAAAGCAACCTCTGCATCTGGATTCCAACCAAACTGATACTTCTTCAAGAGATGTGTCAAAGGCTGAGCAATTGTTCCAAAATTCCTGATGAATTTTCTGTAGTAACCTGCTAAGCCTAGGAACCCTCTCAACCCCTTGAGTGATTTAGGAAAGGGCCACTCCATAATAGCCTGAATTTTACTAGGGTCTACACTAACCCCTTCTTGTGACACAATGTGCCCCAAATATTCAACTTGTTTTTGCCCAAAACTGCATTTGGACATCTTGGCAACTAGCTGATGGTCCTTCATAATCTGGAAAACCTGTTGTAAATGCACCAAATGACCTTGCCAGTCTTTGCTATATACCAGAATGTCATCAAAAAAAACTAACACAGACCTCCTGAGCAACCTTTTGAAAATAGTATTCATGAGAGCTTGGAATGTGGAAGGAGCATTTGTGAGACCAAAGGGCATAACCAAGAACTCAAAGTGTCCACTATGAGTTCTAAAAGCAGTCTTTTGAATATCAGACCCATGCATCCTTATTTGATGATACCCAGATTTCAAATCCAATTTGGAAAAGAATTGTGTTCCATGAAGCTCATCTAATAGTTCATCTATGACTGGAATAGGAAATTTATCTTTAATGGTGGCTTTGTTTAAGGACCTGTAGTCTATACACATTCTCAGAACCAGAGAAAGAAGGAAAATCCAGTCTCAAAGATTTCGGTTGAACTAACTTCTGATTACTAAAGAAGGAATTCTTTTGAGTTAAGAAATTACCCTGATTTCGGCTTTGAGATAGGGAACTTTCACCAGGAAAATCAAACCTCCTCTGTGGTTGATGATCCCTCTCATGAATTTGGTCCCTGTTACCTGATCCAAGAATTCCATGAGTACTTCTTAATCCTGGTCCCAAGATTCCTTGATCGCTTCTCACTCCAGTGTTTGATGAACTCCTAGTTGCTCGATCCCTGGTGTTCTTGAGCTCTTGCAATTGAGAAGATAACTCTCTCAATTGTGTCATTACTTCTTGATTGATGAGTCCTTGTTGATTGAGTGTTTCCTCCACGCGAGTCATCTGGTTGAGGACTCCTCTACTGGTGATGGTTTCCTCCAGTTGAACTCCCTGTGGCATTGCCTCGTCTGCTGAAACTCTTGCTGGATCTTCCATGAAATCTTCAGCTTTAGCTTCAGCTTCAGCCTGCTCTGATACCAATTGAGAGGATCTTGTTCCTCTATTGAACCTTTTGCCTGTACTTCTGGCCATTGAAACTCTGATTGAGGGAAGGGGAAAGTTTTAAAGAGAAAGTTTAAGGAAGAATTTGAGAGAGGAAGAGATTTAGATTGAGTTGAAGAGAAGAAATCAATTCATTTCATTCATGATGATCTCAGTTACAACTCTTCTTTTATACTATCGCTCTAAACAAAAGAAGCAAGAAACGTGCACAAAACGTGCACGGACCAGAAACAGACTTAACTGTTTCTTAACAGTCTGTAACAACCCTTAACTACTTGTAACAGATTCTAAACCTTTATTACAATAACCCTAGACTTTAAAGGTATTGCACACAGCTCCCCAAACCTTCGTTCAGTCCCTTCTGGTGTTCCAGTATGGTGTTCCAGTATTCCAGCTCTTCCAGCTCATCTGCCAGGTTCAGTTCTCAACTCACTCGACAGATTCAGTCCCTGACAGGTAGGGTTTCCTTCAGGAAATTAACCTCCAAAGTTCTACAATCCTGTTATTTGGATTTGTTGCTATATCTTCAAATGATGTTATGTTGAACTGATGAAAGCTTAATTAATTAGATGTTTAATTTCCTTTTGTTTGCCTTGTGATATTTTACAATCTTAATTTGCTTTGAATCTTTATGCTTTTTATATTTTTCTTGATCTAAAATGAATATGTCCGTAAAATCATAGGAAACCCTCCTAACAATTTAAAATTGACGCTTTATCTCTCTTATTTTCAATTAACCGTCAATTTGGATGCAAACATCAGTTACTGATATTATAGTCATAAATACATTTACACGAGAGTGCGTACAATTGGCATGTCTAGTGATATTAGCTTCTACGTCCAATTTATTTTTTTTGAAATTAAAAAGAGGAGAGGAACTTTCAATTTTAAGACTTTAGAGGGGCTTTTTGTCAATCATGCAAATCTCACCGGACTTACCCTAAATATATTGATTATCATGTTTTGTTTCACACACTTCTTTAAAATAAGTTTTATGCAAATAAATGATTAATATTATGTTTTTATTTTATTTTGTAGGAAAAATGGAGAAAACAAATAATAGATCAAATGAAAATGTCTTAAGAAGCTCAATGAAGCCAAAGAAAAGCTCAAGTAAAGCCCAAGATAAATTGGAGCAAAAATGATCATGATAGCTCATCTCGTCAGAGGTGCTTTAGCATTTTTCAAGTAGAAGTGTGTAGAATAATTTTTTTATCTAACAGAGAATTATATAATATCGTATGTCTTTTAGTTGCGAAGCTAACACATCAGGTTTGAGTCAAATTGGAGTTATAGAGCTCAATATATAGTCATTTTAGTGAACTGATGGTAGAACTGTAAATATTCTGAAATCTGGTGCACAGTTTTCTAGATTGCATCCCATGGTCAAAAATTATTTCTTAGGCCTAAGTTTGATCTAAAGGCTTATATTGATTTATATAATCTATATATAGGGGTATAGAGTGAGGGTGAGAGGTGAAAAATCAGTTTTGCAACAAAATAAATTTTTTTTGTCTTTTTAAACTTTTTTCTCGTATTAAGACTTGGAGAAATTTGGGTCTATACAAGGAGCCAACTTCTTGCAATGTGAGTTTTTAATTTTTAAATTTTCTTGTTTAATTAGAATTGCATGTTGAGTAAATATTCTAGATTTAATTCATGGTGTTCTTTGCTTGTTTATTTTCATACTTAGTTTTTTTGTCTAGTTTAGGAGTAGATTTAATTTTATGCTTGGATAGTAGTTTATTTTCTTATTTTTATTTATTTTTTATGATTAATTTTTTTTCTTGCCTTTCCATTCATGCTTTCTTTATTGCTCATAATTTAGGATTTAATAAAATGTATAACTAAATTTCTTAGGATAATTAGGATAAGAGGAAACTAATATAACTTGTTTATTGGGAAGAGAATTGCTCTTTGTTATGCCTTAATTATTTATGTAGAGATTAATCAATCAAAATAATAGTTGATAGATTTTATGTCACATAAATCACTAAGTATAAACCTCTTTCCAAAAAGCGGAAAATGTCTCGATCAACTGGATAGCAACCCGACCCTAGCCTTTAGAAGGTTGGATCGAAAGACGCCTTCACTCGTTCTCGTCCATAAAGACCGAGACAAAAATGTCCTCACTCAAGCAGTCTCAAATATCTGAGGCGTCCCCGCTTAGCAGGCTGAATCGAAAGACATCTTCACTTGATCTCTCTCGAAGGACCGAGACGAAAGATGTCCCCTCTCAAACTCAGCAACAACAACTAGTCATTATCATAGTAAATGCATAGTCAAAAGCATCATTGCATCTCCTCTAGAGTCATAATGACTCATCGGACCACGCTAGCACTATAGCCCCTCTGTCGTCGCCATAATAAATACAAGGATGACCTGGATCACCCACTGTCGACACTTGTAAATTTTTAGCTGGATAAGCCGATTAACTGACTCGGCCAAAGTTATGCAAATGCCCTTCTAGATCTAGTATAAATAGGCACATTGTCTATTGCATGAAGGTATGCAAATTCTGCACATTTAGAGAACAAAATCAATCTTTCTTTCCTCTTGAGATCATAACTAACTTGATTGTCAGATGAATCATCGGAGAGCCCAACGCCGGTCCTCTAACGCTTGTGTGCAAAATTCTTTTCCACTCAGAAAATAACCATTAAAGGAGATTAAGAGACCCCCAACTTCCTCATAATCGACCCCAAATCCTAACACCTAACTTCTGACATCAACAATAGAATATGCTAATTTGATATGTTATATTTTCCTTAAGTAGTTTGATAATCTATGCTTATTCGTATTCTAGGATTATTATTTTTAATTGATTATCTATGCATTAACTTTAATCTTATTTTTAGAATCTATGTTGATATTCTATTATTTCTTTAATTAGATTGATAGATCATGCTTTTTAATTCTAAATATGAATAAAAAGAGGGTAATTTTTAGGGGTGTGCAACGGTCGGTTCGGTTCGGTTTTTACCAAAATTTGAACAACCGAACCGAACCGCCTATAATTCAAAACTGAACCGAACAGTTGCAAGTCGGTTCGGTGCGGTTCGGTTCGGTTTGTTCGGTTCTAACTTCATCATACTTCTTATCAAACAACAAACTGTGTTAAAGAAAAAAAGATATCAACAAAGTAGGATATTATGAAGCATTAAACATTAATATAATGATATTGTTTTCAACCCATAATGATTCAGAAAATAAGTTTAGGGTTTGAGTCTTTGACTCTTTGGAGACGGGTCGGGTAGGGTTTGAGATCAGAATGAGTAGTATTGTACTATATTCGGTCGGTTCGGGTTGAAAAGTTTTCAAACCGACCCGAACCGTCCTACTCATAAAACTGATTTTTTCGGATCAGTTCGGGTCGGTTCGGTCGGTTTTTTCGGTTTGGACCGAACCATGCTCAGCCCTAGTAATTTCTAGATCTAATAAATAGCTATCTAGTGGAATTTATCCTAATTTCTTAATTTATTCTCTTGCTCTTTATCTTTTTTAGTCCCTAATTTTGTTAGTTTTCGTATTCTCTTTCTTTTTTTTAATTATTTTAGTTTTTTTATTTCTTTCTAGATCTTTTACGCTTCTATTTTATTTCCCCTTTTCTCTTATTTTTGTTTTTGTTTCTTCTATTTTTTTTCCATTTTCTTTTTTTTCTTATTTGCATTTATATTCTCTCTTCTCTTCCTCTTCCTAGTTCTATTTTCTTTTCTTCATTAAAAATCCAAAACTCTTTTTTTAACACATTTTCATAAAAAACTTCTTTTCAAATAATTTTCAAAATAAAATTTCTAATTAATTTTTTTTAAAAACCTCCTCATTGGGGTTTGACATTTTCTATACTGTAACTTGATTGTCCACTTGCAACATACATTCTCTTACACAACATATATTCCTACTATTCTAAAGGCCTTGATCTCATTTCCAAATTTTTGATTTCTTCAGTTAGAGTCCACAATAACACAAGATCTCAGTCCTTCTGTGTAGCTTTAGCAAATCTCATAGAAAAAGCAAGGGCACAACCTCTAAAATACCCTTTAATAGGTGGGAGATAAATGTGCATATAACCACCACCCCACCCACCCGGGGGGGGGGGGGGGGCACGCACTCATACACACACAAACATAAAAATCAAAACTTAGAGTGATATCATTTTCATCGCTTTTACACTTGAATACTCACAATTGTAATAACTAAAAACTAGCACATAAATTCCATAAGCTGTCCACTTATAAACACCATTGAAAAAAACCTGCTATGACAAAAATACCCCTTCATATAAAAATTAATAAAAAGATAGAGAGTAGATATAGCAATACATATGATAATAAATGGGGTCAAAACAATTATAAAAATATCTTCTCCTAGTCACATGAGAATATTCCTAGGATATTCCAACATGCATCTAAACTAAAGATACTCGCATCATCGCATGCCAGTTTTTTACAACTTAAGATATTAAAATGTTATTTTTAAAAGTTTTTAGGATATTAATGATAGAGTTTGTTGTAACCAAACTCTTGTTGTGATCTGCTCAGCAC
>BQKN01062909.1:118502-173752 GCA_022839385.1 Asparagus kiusianus
TCAAGTGAGTTAGCCCATTTACAAAACTCTGTTCTTGAGATTCTTTAATTAAAGTGTTATTTTTTATAACTTTGAATATTTAAGTGTAGAGATTGTGAAACAATAGGGTGTTTAAGCACCATTTACCCACATGTATAGATTTATCAATAATATGATCCTATATACTTCCTTCCCATTCTGTTATTTCACAACATAGAGCATGAATGGTTGAAGGAAGGAATCGAAGGAGGTACAGGCTTCAGAACGCTCGATCATTACCCTAGCTTGGAAGAGAAACTAGAAAAAAAAATCGCTATCATTGCGGGTACTCTCTCTGTTCAATCAGAGAGATCCCGCGAAAATATATTCCATATTTAAGGGCACAGTACATTTTTGTCTTAGAAAGAAAATGGTCCAAAGTACTTGTTGGCTGCCTTATTGCTACTGTACCCAATGAATTCGCCTTATTGCTACTGTACCCAATGAATTCCATCCAATTAACATATTTAGACAAACCCTGAACTTGAAAGAAGAAAACTTTCCGCGATCACGAACAACAGATTGCCATTGGGAGGAAGGATAAACGATCACTACATCATGCACAAAGCGCCTCATCGGACAAAAACAATCACAAAAACAAACAGAATCATCACATAACGCAGATGAAGCCTTTTCACAATTAGAGGCTTCGACTTGGTCTAACCAGATATACAACTCTGAGAATTAGAAGGGATGACTGATGAATGATGAAGGGAAGTTTCCCAAGACTTCCACCTGAATCATTATGACAAAGTCTCCGGCTGTTGGTCGAATGCACTGAGCTTCGCTCTTCGATGGAAGCCAGCAAGCCTTGACGGTAATGTACGAAATAGATCAGAGTGGCACTTTGCCTGAACCACTGCAAGTAAAATCACAATTCTCTAAGGGTTTTTTCCTTGCTGGGCTGAAACAACCAGAGGCTCTGAATGGCTAGTATTCCCATTCCAAGAATGATTACTTCCGTTTGATGTTCTTTCCATGGTCATCATCACAGTTGGCTTGTGGACAGAAGAGAACACTTTGTTCCCTTCTCCAAAACTTCCAACACAGATTGTTTCACCCCTGCCATGCCAAACACCATCTTGGACATTGTTCATCTCCAGAGTCCTGGACTCCTGAAACAATCAATGCCCATCTTTGTTAGATTTGGACAATTCTACGATATTATACCAAATCCGGATTGTCTTAATGTTAAATAATATTGAAAAGGCTTTTGTAAACTTTATTTGCAGTAAGCGAAAGAAAGCACAAGTTGGCAATAACCTGGCATAGCGTACAGCATGGGCAAATGAGATGGTAGGCACAGTCATCTAATGAACTACCACTCCCCTGCAGGAAAACATACAAATCCGGTCATATTAGAGAAAATCCGTAGTGAATCTATAAGAAGACATAATTGACCACTAGGAAATCTTAAAATAAGTAAAAAAGAGCAATCTCTTAGCAAGCAGCATGAATTTTCATCTATCTAAACTTTTCACGTTGCTAGAAGTTGGCTAGGCACACACAAACACATACACACTCTTTGCTAAAAGATGGCTAGGCGCACACACACACACATAATACATACACCTAGACACACAAAGACAACTTATACATAGATATAGGGCACGCTTAAAAAAAGATATAGGGCACACTTGCACATACAAGGAGGTCTGCGCGCACGAAACACAAACGCACCTTCACGCGCATGCATTCAAACACCAGTACAAGCACGCATGCACACGTGCGCACAACACACACATTCCTTCATTTTTCTTAATTATTTTTCTTCTTATTTTATCTGGATGTAACTCTGTTAAATCAATTGACACTTCATACATTTATCTCCTCACATTAGCGGATACGAGTCAATACTCGTTAACACCTAATATCATTTCTGTATTACTCATATTAGGCAATACCAATAGTATCAGTCGATTTCTTCTGGATTGAATTGCATGCTGTAATTTCGATATAATACAGTTGATATATATCAATATTCCTTGATACTTCAAAGTTTCAAACCCTGGTCTAAAAAAAGGGAAAAGCGAGCACTGTTTGTTGTAGGAGATTCCTGAGTTTTTCTTAAGACATCTATTACTGTTATTCAAGAAAAGCCACACTACTGGTGGTACCCTTATGTATGTTAAGTTTTCAAAAAATTCAACATATGTCCTTAACAATTTATTGTACATAGAAACTAATTAGGACAAATTTGAAAAGATCTAATAACATCCTAACTACCATTTCTATTAAAAGAGAGAGAGAGAGACAGAGAGAGAGAGAGAGAGAGAGAAAATCCTAACTACCCTCCACCGCGTGATCACCCCGGGGGGGGTCTACCCCCCCCCCCCCCCCCCCCCAAAAAAAAAAAAACAAAAACAAAAACAAAAAAAAAAACTTCTCCACATTTTCTAATAGTAAGTTAATTTATATCACTTTTAACAATACTTTCCTAAAAATCTATTCATATTAATATTGTTTATTAAAGTGTTACAAATATTTTTTACACACAAGTTTTTACAATGTAATGCACGCATCGCGTGCACCAGAGAACTAGCTATACGAGTAAACAAAGACAGAAGAGATACAAACCAAATTATTTTGGTACCAACATTTACTGCATGATTTAGTAAGATCCCAAAGCCAGTTTTCCCCCAACTCTTTAAGAATGCTTTGAAAGACAGGTCAATAATACAAATGGAGAACATAAGCTATCAAGTTTACTTTACTGCACTGCTCACGCCTAATGCCACATAAACAAAATGCGGTGGCCTCAAATTGGCAGAGATTAAGCTATTAAGCATGTACGGATCATGTAATAGAAATTAGAGCCAAGATACAGAAGAGATACTAACCCCAATGTTAAACTGTCTTCTGATCCTTGTACGGAAATAACCCAGATATAAACAAAATGCGACAGAAGAAGCAAGTCCCATATATAAATAACAATGCTGCATCGTGAATCCAAAGGCAATGAAGTTGGATAGAACAGTCACCACAAGGATAAAATAAATAGAACCCTAGGAAAGAAAAAAATGATTTAGTTCAAGATGATAAATGCCAATGGATAGCAAACGCAGCATAAAGGTGCTAAATACTACAGATGCTAAATACTAACTCTATCAAGAATTATTAGACATTTCCAAATTTACCAAAATAAGGTCAGGCGAAACTTTGAACATTGTACTCAACAACATGACCTTTTTTCTTTGGCGAGGTAACTATAAGCTGACATGGGAATATAACTTAAATGAAAAAATATTGCTTAGGTTCTTAAACCTAATTACTGCATTCAGAAAAAGAAAAATACAGCTATCATAATAAAAGATAATTGCAATTGGCAATTTAATACATGACAGACAGTATAGACCTATACATTTCACCAAATCAATGTTAAACATCATCATTATATAATTGTATATTCTATATAGCTATAAATAAATGCCTTGATTTTGAGGAATGACATGTCCTACATGCAAGCATCTGCGGATAAATGAACTCTTTCTAATGATACATATTCTAGTGTCAAGATGCAGTCCCCATGTCCTTCCTAAGGAACTACGACTTTCTATTCTCGTGCCCATTTTGTATCTGCATTGCATGTTTGTATTTATAAATATAAAAAAAGGAAATCTACAGATTACTTTTTGCTAAGTTGACATCAATATTTTAGTTTGTAAGAGTGCTTCATCTCAAATTTGAACATATGATATAATTATGCAAAACTAGTTGTGAGAAGTATGGCCTATTCCAAAACTTTCATTGTTAAGGTAACTTGAATTTTGTGATGAGAGGGGGGGGGGGGGGGCCCTAATTCTGGCAAGTTATGTTATTATTATTGTTATTATTTAAATTTTATGTTTGGCTTGAGGTGTATAGTTTACCTTTTTTTATTCATCTTGGGAATTTATATCAAAGGTCAGAGTATGGGGAAAAGAATATTAACTTCGTAACTCTAAAATAATTTCAAAATTTTAATTACAAATTCCTATGATGAGAATACAGTTGGATATTGATGGCAATGACACCTATACCTTAGATTAATGTTTAAATCTGATTAATTAGTTTTCATTTATATTGTTGCATCAATAATTGATATGAGGTTTGTGGTCCTGAAACCATGCTCCCTAAAATTTCGGAAGCAGGATGAAGCCAAGAAGGACTTCAGTATAGTGAACAAACTTATGCACAATGACACTGAGAAAACAAATTACATCATTGGTTACTGTCTCGCTCATTCAATTTAAGTTTTCCAAATATCCATTAAGAGCTAAAAATGACACACTAAGTCAAACATTTTCATTAGAGAAATGACTGAAGATCTATGAGTAGTTCATCACTGGATAGACCGTAAGCGTAGTCCATAGAGAGAACAAGTGAACAACCATAGTACATAGATGCTGACTCATTTAAGGATATAGTGTGAACGATATTGCCAAATCAGTCATCTACTCAAATAACAGAAAAGAAGAAAATTTTGTGAAACATATTGTATTAGGAAGAGGGGGAAGAGGGGGAAGAGGGGGAAAAACAATCTGCAACAATCTTCGCTAATCTCCAATCAAATACACAAGCATACACATAAAAACTGCTTCACCAATTTTAAATCGAGTAATTCATATAGCATCTAAAATCACATACTAATTACAGGAAGTGATCAAATTCAATGAAAGATGATGATTCACCTGAAGAAAACAAGGATCAAGGTTGGCCCTTCTCATGTTCTTCCCAAATCTATAGCAAGGGCAGCTGCAAACATCAGAGTCTACGATCAGATAAACAATCATTCAACCCTAACCATCTACTTGTGTTGTAAGTCATAAGAGCCATTAGGCAACAACTCCACACTCAATAAAGGTTTCTGATCAAAAAAGAAGCTTTTAAAATTTTGGAATAAAGGCCAACTATCTTGAATCAATCTCCTGCAATTGTATCTGAGCACCCTCAATAACACAAATTCAGATCAATATTTATCAACCCATGCCAAATTATCCATATTTTAACTAATAAAATCACAAAAAATCGCATAAAAACCCAAATAATTAGAGGAGCAGAGGCTCACCAAGCGGATTCGATAGCAATCCTCCGATCCTCAAAGCAATCCGGGACTCCTCCTTCCCACATCCGCTGAACTCCTCCAAAATCTAACTCAAATTCATCCTCTCTCACTCCCTTATTCGTTGAAATCCCTTGCGTTTGAAGCGCCACGGTGGCGCAAAGCATGTCGAAATCGATAGCCGCCATTCGTTCGCGAGACTCTTCCGATTCCGATTCCGCCATCGCTTAGGTTTAGGGTTAGGGTTTAATTCGAAGTTTACCCCTTTTTGTAGCATTTTCGTCGAAGAGACGGAACCTTAAATTTGTGGATTCCAGTTTTCAGTGGGGTCGGTTTCGAAGATAGGGAGGGAGATCGGTTGATGAGGAGCTGGTGCGGGTGGCGGCTCTCTAATGGCGGGTGGGCCCCGCTGCGGTTTTTTATTTGTTTGCGTCTGCATCGTTGGGTAGGCGCAACGAAGAAGCGCTGTGTTTGGCTGTCTGTTTTCCACGTCATCAAGCGGCTATCAGTTTCTGAGTACGCTTCCTCTCAGCACCGGCGGTTCTGTGCGGCACAGATGTATAGGAGGGGACAATATCGGTATTTTACTGTTCCTATGGATGAATGAGATCATCCCCTCACGGCCTCACAATGGTGTGTTCCGCTAAGGCCCCGTTCGTTTGAAGTTTTTTGCCTGGGGGGGGGGGTAGAAAGCTGCCACTTTGGCAGCTTTCCACCCCCCTCCCCATGCAAAATACTTCAAACAAACGCCCCCTAAGAAATGAACCATGCTATTTGGCTCGCGGTTAGACCGCGAGCCCTCAACTCGCAGTGAGGGGAACAGGGGGGCGGGCCCCACTTTCGCTAAGAAATATAGTCTCAATTTCTCCCGTGTTTTTATTAACAATTGCTTTTCGTATCGGGCAATGAATTTTTATGCGGTCTTTATTATTTCTAAATTAAAAAGAAAAAAAGCATCAACTACTTCTTTTAACTAAAAGAGAACAACCAACAAAGCTTTGATGAACAGTGATTCTATGCTGGGCCAATCAGATTGTTCAAAAATTTTCCACCTCATCTTATTTCAAAATTTTCTCTGCTCTCTCTGGACTTTCCACACTTCCCCCTCACTAACAAACCCACGTTCATCTTGCTCTCTGTCCAAACTTCGCACACTTCCCAACCACTTGCAAGTTGCAAACCCACGTTGTCCCTGATCTCTCTCAAGACTTTCCACACTTCCCAACCATTTGCAAACCCACATTCCTTTTTATTAAAAACCACTGAAATTTTGAAAACAAAACTCCATGTTCTCTAACCCTACAACTCAATCTCGATCTCTAATGGCAGACTCAGATCCAACGGCCTCCCTTCTCAAATTGTCGCCGATAATTTAGGAACAAGGATGAAGGATAACCGTCCTGACAGTGAGGAGAACCGCTATGTTAGGAAACAACGGCGACGACGATGGTTAGTTCTTCTTCCTTAATATAAAAAAACTAATTTGCGAATCAATTTATTTGAATCAAGTGACCTAATAGCAACTTTGACTTGATTTATACTTAATTATTTCCTGCTTGCTTGCTAACCGGTCGGTTAGTTCTTCTTCCTTCCCAAAATGTTCCTTCTTTTTTTCCCATTCTAAATCTATTTAATAATTGAATTTTCAGTAAATATGATTACTTTTGTTCTGGTCTTGGGTTTATTGCCTCCTAATTTTGATTATCTAATATATTTATTTTTATCAAAATTAATTTTAAAGATTAACAATTATATTAAATTTCTCCATTTTCTGATTAAATTTCATATTTAATTCTTTGATTTTCTGATAAAATTTCATCCTCTAAACTTCAAAAGCAAAAAAATTCAACTAAATTTTCATCTATTGATTCCTAAATTTATGATCATAAGTAGTGATATTTAAGAATTTTTGACATCTTATGTATTTTTAAAATTCGATATTGCTTTTAAAAAAAATTATTTTTGATAATGTATCATCTTTTTAACCTGAAATTTCTGATCAAATTTCTTATTTTAATCATTATATTCATGCTCATATGTAGTTTACCTAATAAAATTTCTGATCAAATTTTATATTTTAATCTTCAAACTGTATTTTTAAATTTTTAGGTGAAATAAGTATTTTTACGGCTAAATAATTCTTCTATACATTCTCTACTATCTGATCATATGTTGAATTTTTTATCACCTAATCAATTTTCATCTTTTCTCCTTAAATTTGTAAAGAAATTTCTCATTTTTATCCTTAAATTTTGATCTATAATATTTACTGTAGTTGTAGTCAAAGTTCATTAAATTATAGTATAATATGAATTACCATTTATTTGTATAAATATGATGCATTAGATATATAAATGCTAATGACGTGTGCACAAGATGTGCCAGTGTTACTGATGAGAAATATATTTTTGAATTTCAATTAACTTTATAGAAAGTGACTAGTAGAGATTCTCTACATTCAAAGACATAGAGGAACATCTATCTACGAGTATCTTCTGTTCACAATGACAGAGATTTGTTGCCATACTTTTTGAGTCTAATATATAATTTTAATTAATATGAGCATCATCGACCGAGGATTTAGTGTTCAACTGAGTATGTAGAATATTTTAACGCATTTATCAGTTGTGTACATATATCTATAAAAATTCAAAAAGGAACTACACAATTATGGTGTCTACCCTCGCATATAGATGTTCACTATGTTTCCAACCACTTATGTATGAATTTGATTAACAGCGAAAGTGAGGAAAATAATTCAGTGTTTAAAACCGTGCTTCTTAACATACTTAAACTGTCTTTACATTCTTGCAAGACAAGATAATTTGCTAAACTATATTCACATTGTACTTTATAGTAACACATTGTTTCGTACTACGGCTGTCAGTATTAGGGGATCTTTCTTTCTTGATAAAATTATTAAGTGCATATACTAATGGAATTAAATCTTGATGCGGGAACTAGGTATCTAGCCTTCGATTAAGGAGCACAAATTTTGGACACATAAGATCATTTGTGTACGGTAAAATCAGTTTCCCTTGGGAATTTGTAGAATTTTTTTTAGAAACCGTGCTTTGCATGGGTCTAAATACTAGTTTGTCTATAACTTCAGAGTGATTCTATTTTACATGTGGTATACTCTCAAGATTTGAATCCTCTGTTTTGTGATCAATATGAGCTCTTTGTGTCCCCCTATGCTACTCAGACGGTCCGCTCGCATGCAAGCTGTTCTCAGAAGATGTGAGTTCTAGTTCCTCCCGCTGTATTACTGGTAGCTGTTTTTCGTATGCGTGATGTGAATTTTTATGCGATGTATATTATTTTTAAATTTTAAAAAGAAAAAAACATTTGCTCGTAACTTCAGAGTAATTCTATTTTACATTGATATACTCTCACGATTGGAATCCTCTGTATTCTAGTTAATCTTGAGCGGGAAAGTTTGTTAAAAAAAAAGAAAATTAAGACAGTATTATATTTGAAATACATTACAATTGTATATATGGATATTGATAATTGATTGCAATTGAAGAGAATTCTAATTCACTTAATAATTTGTTACCTTTATAGAGTGTTAGCCTATTTCTCATAGTATAGAAAATAATAACATTCCAAAATGTAACAATTTTTAGTCAAACTACGTGTTTTGAATCGGATACAGGTTGTAAAGAGTGAATTATGTAGTCCAAAATTCATACTAAAATGAACTTCATATCTTTGTGGAAGTGTTGATAAGCTCAAAATCCATGTGTCACAATCTTTGTTCCGAGCAAACATTAGCTTCATGTGCCGTATATAGTCCATGAATTATTTTCCTAACATAATATGCACCACTACCTTCAAATGAGGAAACATTTATGCTCATTAAAAGACAGAAGGGTGCTGCATGAATACAGAAGATTTAGGCATACATTAATTAATGTCGTATAGAAATCTCTATGCTGATATCCTGCACCTCTGTCAATCTTTATTGTATCAATCATAACCGTCAGGTGTGGATGGCGACTAAAGCTCAAAACTAAACAAATGCTTGAAATAATAAAACGCTTATTTTATTGTATTCTTCTACTGATTTCAGCTGTCGGGTTTCATGTGGTCGGCTACAGCTGTGTGACGCATACAAAATTAATTATCTAATCTAATTGACAATGATTTAAGGTAAAACTACACTCAACTGATTATTAGTGGATTGGATTTTCTTAATCTAATCAGGGGGATAACTGACAACGCCGGATACGGTAATGAATAACGTGCCGCTACTGGCAAAGCGTTGCAGATGATTAAATGATGAGCAAAGAATGGAGCTGCTTTTGGAGCATCCTTTATATTAGTTTTGGATGCCCAATTGTGAATGCTTAGGCATAGTCTGATACGAAATAGAAGTTTTTTTTAAGGGCTTTTTGTTTCTAGGTCCATTTGTTTACCTAGCTTTATCTTTAAACCCAAGTATTATTAGTTGTATCTTTAAACCCAATTTTTTTTTGTAATTATCTTTAAACCCAATTTTCTTATATAGGGGGACCCACATATGAGAGTATTATATTTTGAAATTGGGTTTAAAGATAAATACAAAAAGAAAGTTGGGTTTAAAGATACACCTAATAATTCTTGGGTTTAAAAATAAAGTTAGGTAAACAAATGGACCTAAAAACAAAATACCCTTTTTTTAATTTAAATAAAGCCTCACAGAAGTTTTAATTATTTCAAAAGACACTTTAAAATCTGTGTCCATACTGAAATAAGTAGTCAAACAAAGAAACATTTTAAGTTTCTTTAAGTTTGGTTATCGTTGCGAGAACAATATAAAAATATGCTCAAGGCTGAAAATAGATTTCTCAAAGTTGAAGTTGTAGCTTTTCATTTTTATTTAAAAGAATTGTCATGTGCCTTAAAAACATTTGTTGTGCTCGAGACAGAGGAAAAGTCTGTTGAAAATTACTAAGAGTTATACAAATTTAAACTTTCAAGATGAATGAAACTTCTCTCGGTGTGCGATCGAGGCGTGTAAGAGCACTATCCTTAAGAGTAGATTGCATCCTTCTGAGATTATCTCTCAGTGTAACATGATATCAACGGCCAACCCTCCAAGATTTAATGATCATTGGCGCAACAAGCGTGCAATCGCAATGCTACATGCCCGTGAATAGTTCTGGTTTGTTTCTTAACAATTGCTGAAAAATAGAGAGTTTGAGAGAGATAATAGTGAAGAAGAGGAAGAGAGTTTGAGAAAGATAGCAGTGAAGAAGAAAAAGAGAATAGCTCTCTGAACAGTGTATTCTAAGGTTGGAGGTTGCCGAGTTTATATAGAGCAAAGGAGATCTATAACATATCTTGCGTAGAAGGGAACATCACGACTTTACGTTTTTTATCTTGCGTAGAAGGAAACATCACGACTTTACGTTTTTTCAAATAAACTTTCTGACCACTCACAAACATAAAAAAAATAAAAAAAAAGGATCAAATAACAAATTGTTCTCATCACGACCTTCGAGCCAAATCTATCAATAGAACAATAAATTACCAATCAAAATCACAAACCAACTAGCACCCTTTCATTGCAAAGCTAGATTAGAAATCAACACTCTTGAAACTTTTTGCCAAAAGCGGACGACACCAAACATAATACAATCTCAATCGGTAAATTATAATAAATAAAAGAATTTAAGCCTCAAATTATTTCCATCCCAAAAATGTTACATAGTCCTATAGTTGATAAGGAATTCTATTTAACATGTGCATAGCAATTAAAGGCACCTCATTGTTAGTAAGAAAACTCAAAAAAAAAAAAAAAAAAGTAAAGAAAAATGCCCATAAAGTTATGTACAAACCTGGGAAAATGCCCTGATCTCGGCCAAAATTCGGACCGCAGAGTGAGGGTGGTATGGGGGCCGCTTTCTAAATATTTAGAGGGCATAATATCGGGTTAAAAAAAATGTTTCTGAAAACGGATAAAATAGGGGTGTAAAAAGTAAAATAGGAAAAATTAGGTAAAAATATCCATGGCGGATATTTAAACTCTAAATTCATCCCCTCGTTCACATTTTCCCTCTCTCTCTCTCTCTCTCTCTCTCTCTCTCTCTCTCTCTCTCTCAATTGCTTAGGGTTTTCTCGGTCGATTAATGGAGTAATTGGAACAATGAAATGGAATTGGTACTTCTTCTACTTCTTGCAATTATGTTTCTGATGCAATTTTCTTGCTATTAGTTTTATGTTTTTTTGGTGTAGATTGTCGTTATGGTCGAGAAAATTAGATTTTGTTCTTCAAGTTGCTAATTTTTTATTATTAATATTTCCCTAAAATAATATTTGATGGAAAATAACAAAATGGAGGTTCTTGATCTTAACATTGAGTTTTTCTTGAAGAATTTTGGGAATTTTTGTTGAATTTCTGCCATCGGTTTAAGAACGGGGAAATTTCTTGCTTGAATTGTTGGCTAGGGTTTTAGTTCAGGATCTTTGAGCAAGTTCGGAGATCATATCTGCAGGTTTAAGATCAATAAGATCATTACCATATCTCTGTCACGTAAAGAAAAGGGGAAAAGAAAAACAGGGACTCACACTTACTACTTGTTTTCGTTAAGAAAAGTAAAATTTGATACCTGACATACTTTGAAGGGTGTGGGAAATTAAGTTTTGCAAAGGAACAAACCGACTTTGTAGAATTTGTTCACTTGTGGTATGTTCAAAGTTTGAATACTACTCAACTGATACTGTGGTCTTTTGTCTACTTTTCCCATGTTGATTTGTGAATTGTGTGATGGATAGATAGACCTGATCAGTTGTTTGGTTTCTTTGTTTGGTATCTTGTTATTTGGTATCTTGATATTCAAATCATGTTATGCACATCTTGAACTTAGTCAAATATGAAATGGTATATCATATTATGATATATATGGTTAAATGGATATATCATGGGAAATTGAGTAGTGTAGTCTGGTTAGGATACTTATGATTACATGTGACAAAATCATGAAAGCTCGTCTCTTTTAATGCCTCAATCAACACATATTTTCCATCTTGTTGATCTCTTCGTTACTGCGCCTCTTTTTCTCTTGAGGTTGGAAATTTGCTTTGGGAAATACTTGAATTCCTTGTTAGTTGCGAACTACCTATCCCTTTTCAAAAGAACGGCGCATCTGGAAAAAAAAAACATAGCTGAGACATGGGCATAACCTTCTTGGTGTGTGGATCCATGTATCAGCCTGTATGGTTGGTATAGAGTATATTTCCATAGGTAAGTTTGTTTACGTTATAGAATTTTCTTTCCCACATCATTTCCTCATTATGCATTTCACATGTTAAAATTTGCTAGACAATTTTCAATAATGATGCATACAAAAGTATTTAATTTTCTCAATTAATTGGATCCAAAATACACTGAACTTTTACGGAATGCATAGGCTTAAACATAAAGAGAGACTTTAAGTTTAGAAAGTAGTGTCATCTGTTGAGGATAAAAGCTAACTTAACAAAGGAGATGACCCATAACAGAATAGAATGGAAAAATAGGATTCATGTAGCCGACCCCAAACATTTGAGATGAAGGCTTGGTTTGTTGTTGTTGTTGTTGTTGTCGTCATCTGTTGAGGATCCATAATAGCATTGGACAAGTCTCAATTGTGACAAATATAGGAGATGGTGGAATAAAACTAAAGTTATCAGATGCGGAGATCTCCAGATGGATCCTGGCTATAAAAATTTGTTGACATCCTAAATGATGAAATATGGGTAGCATTCACCGGCTACAAGTTTATAGACTATTCATGACCTTACAGGAGCTATAGTAATCAACACTTTGATAATCCTTCATGTTGCAAATCTACTTTACCTGATTTGACACACTGCATTTTGACTAGGTCCACTTCTCCATGAAAGTGTTGATTTCTCAAGCATGAAGGATTATGATTCTCAGCTTCCCTATTGCTTATTTGATTGTATCTGTTGGTATCATTGGAATCCATCTGTTGCTGATGTGGCAGCAGTGCTTGATTGATCTCCTGGTAAGTTAGGCTTAGCTGTCTGCCTGGTCTTCATCTGAATCATCCTCTTTAGTCGATGCTCATACATTAGAACTACAACCAAACTCTTCTTTAACAATTGACTTCAAAAACCAAGTGCAAGCAAATTAAGCAATCGATTTTTTGTGAATTAGAGGCAACCAACTGAAGCAAATTTATTTCTCACCTGAAATCCTCTTATGCAAAGTCTCTCAATACGCTTACTGATGGACTTAAACTGACTGAAGATCATACGCTTATTGATGGGCTTAAACTGACTGAAGATCAACCTATCTCTTTGCTCTATGATTGAAGTCATTGTTTCTGTTTATTAAAAGAAGCAAAAGAAACATCACATAAAGGAAATGTAAATAAGAGTTTGGAATTTCTATTTTCATTTTGTTAATTATAACCATATCTTCTCCAGCGACCAGTTTCTGTTTTATATTTACTGTGAAATTTGTTTGACAGGAGGAAATCTTGATGTTAACTATTTGTAGATTATGAGAAATATTATGAATTTATGACTTGTATTCAATGCACTTGCAGTTAGTTGTTCTAGATAATAAAGATTTATATCCTCATCTGCACCAATCATTTGCCAATCAGAATACTAAAAGATTTATATCCTCATCTGCACCAATCATTTGCCAATCATCTGCACCAATCTTTACAAATCTATGTGTTGTTGTTTCAGGTGTCATTTTCTGAATGATTTTTCTACAGATTTCTTTGTTAAATCTCAGAATTCTTCGTATATCATATTAACAACTCTGGAGCCATTACAAAAATGAACATCCTCGGATTGGTCTTTCCAGCTTCTCTTTTCCAGGAGGCTGATCATCCTTCACCCTTGGAAAAAAATGACTCAAGAACTAAGTCTCCTGGTGCTGTCGTATCTAAGCCCATGAGGAAGAAAATAAAAGAAGCTTCAGAAGGTATTAAATGTCAAGAGAACCCCCCAGATCAGGAGCGCAGCAGGAAATCTTCTGCTTATCACAGTGATTGTTCCAGAGAATTGGCTGATGTTAGTAACACCAGACCTTTACCCTTATCACGTGATGAACCTGCAAAGAGAACTTCCAAAAAGAAGAAAAAGAAGAAGGGAAAGTCGAACAAAGTGCATCTAGATGATAACATTGCTTCAGAGACTGTTATCTCCAAGATTTCTCTTAGCAGAGAACTGGTTGGATGTGACCATAGTAAAGCAGCAGTTTGTTATCAGACTGCCAAAGAAGTTATTGGTAAATCTATTCATGACAAGATTTATGCAAAACAAGGTAGTATATCTTCAGAATCGACTCTGTATGAATCAAAGCATTTTCTAAACACTGCTGATACCGAAGGCTTCCCCAATATCAGTAAGTTACGCTCGGAGATTGCTGCTTTTCAGGATCCAGCCTCTGGTAAAAAGAATATTGATGGGACCTGCAATAGTAAGTCTGGAAGGAATGAAGAGAATAACATTGAACAATGCGAATGTTCTTCAATCATTACGTCTGTTACAACTTCAAATCCGATGAGTGTAATTTTGGAGGACACAAGGGTAAGCTATGTAAAAGCATTGGCTGTATCCTCATCCATTGATAGTTCTAATCCAATAGGAGCTCACATAGAACCGTGGAATGAAAACTGCCGAGTTACTGAAACCTGTGAAAAAGGACAACATGGATCCAGTTATGCAATGGAAAGATCAGATACCCATATTCAAGGAACTTTTGACACTAACTGTTGTATTACAATAGCCAACACCAAGGAATCTTGTTCTAGATCCGTGGCAGCAGATTCCAGAACATGTTATAAAGATCTACATTTATCGTTGTGTAAAGGTGAAACCGATAGATATGGAGGTTGGAAGGAAGTCAGCAACAAACATCCAAAATTCTGTGACCACTTTGCGGTTGTTGCAGTTCAAAATTCTTGGGGTGTGAAAGGAGCTGATGGAAAAGACAGCGAAATGGAAGTCACGTCCGGTAACCAGTATTCTGGAGTTAAGTGGACCTCTCAAGTTTCTAATAGTACATCACGGATATCCTTCCCTATGAATTACAGGAATAAAACTGGGAAGG
This sequence comes from Asparagus kiusianus, assembly GCA_022839385.1. NCBI lineage: Eukaryota > Viridiplantae > Streptophyta > Magnoliopsida > Asparagales > Asparagaceae > Asparagus > Asparagus kiusianus. The sequence goes on from BQKN01062909.1 coordinate 133,625, forward strand.
AAAATGTTAACTTTACCTGGAAAAGGACTGGAAGGTACATTGGAAGTTCATCCACTGATGGTCGAAATATTTCTGATCAAAATCACCTATTCATGGATTCTGCTCAATCAGGCACAACTTCTGTATCAAAGCACAATTCCTCCATAGTAGAGATTTCATTACTTCCTCCATGCATTCCTTATGATAGCAAGGATGCTTTTCAACAAAAAGTGCAGTACTCAGGAGGCAGTCTTCAGAAGATGTACAAAACCAAATGTAGCATGCCTATCAAGGCATCTGAGTGGCCTACTCGAGGGAGTTTTCATGCCAGACATGGTCATTATACATTAAGGCAAAGAGATGATGTCATGGGAAACAGTTCTTTGGAGTGCTCAAAGACTAAACTGGATCTTCCTTCTGAACAAGAGTATGTCAATCGTGGTGGTGGTAAAGAATCAGGGGCTGGAAACCCCAATCAGTGCAAGCCTCGAACCAGTAAAACTTTTTATCATGAAATTATAACTACTGATGTAGCAGAAACTACATCAACTGAGGGTTTAAAGCCTGAACTTTGTTGTGTCTCTTCGATTGAAGAGGATAAATCATCTATGCACTCTGGGACTGAGCCCCATTATGACGCAGATGAGTTCACTTCTAGAGCAAGTTTACCTATGTGGATTCCTGTCAGTAAAAAGGAATCATTGATGTTGAAAATGGGTGACAGTGTTGATCATAATAATGTACAGCACAAACAGGACTTAGATACTTCTGGTGGAACATCCTGTGTTTCAGACATCACAAGAGATGTCAACATGTCTAATGGCTTATCAAATGTCGTAAAACAAAGAAGCTTAAGGAAGGATACGAATTCCAATTTTTTTGCATCTGGTTATAAATTAAAGAACTTTCCCATACACATCTGTTCATATATAGCCAAATATGCTCTTAAAGCTTCTTTTGCAACACAAATATCTTCTGAAAATTTTCAGCTGGCAACGGGGACCCCAATTGCTGAGTTCGAGAGACTGCTCAGTTCTGCTTCTCCAGTTATTCCCTCCTCATCATTTTTGCAGCATTCAAATGATGCAATTAAACATGAGCCTGTTTCAGATTCCTTTATCAAACTTCTGAAACCTAGCATTGCGTTGCGTGATGTATGGCAATGGTATGAAAAACCAGGAAACTATGGTTTGCAAGTCAAGGCAGAAGACACTAAAGGATTGCAAGTCAATGTACTGTTTCATGCTCATTTTGTCCCATTTCTCTCAGCAGTACAGTTATTTAGTCGTCCCTACCATTCTGTTGGAAGCTGCTCCGAAAGTACAAGTGGTAGCATGCCAGAAAGGAGAGATACTGACGAGAGCTTGTGTCCTTCATCAGCATCATCTTCACTCTGCCTGCCTGATGATTCTCATGTCATATTTGAATATTTTGAACATGAGCCTCCACAACAGCGCAGGACACTCTCTGCAAAGTAAGAACTAGGATTCTCTTACTTATCTACTTATTAGATACATTTATAATGCATTTTGATGGCTGTTTATATTGATCAACGCATCTTCTCTGATTACATATTTTCTCTCTGATCAACTACAGAATAAAGGAGCTCCTAGAGGTTGGTACTTCTAAACCTCAAGCATTTGGTGACCCATCCAAGCTGGAATGCTTGAATGTACAAGACCTCCACCCTGCATCTTGGTAAGTGACAACAATAAGCACTTAGTTTTGAAGTAACCATTGTTTTGAAGTAATCATTTGGAAATTTACATAAGAATATTTTATAAGTATTTCCAGCTAAAACCTACTGACATCTGTTAGGTTTCATCCATTATTTTTTAACTTATGTCTCTTCTGTTACTTGTTTTAAGGTATTCGGTAGCATGGTATCCTATATATCGAATTCCTGAAGGTGGCTTTCGTGCATCATTCTTGACCTATCATTCCTTGGGTCATTTTCGTCTGAAAGGTACTGGATCAGATTCCATCAAAGAAAATGCTTTTTGTGTTGTCTGCCCTGTGTTGGGAATGCAGAGCTACAATGCACAGGTAAAGATGCTTTGGTAGATTGATATTTATTTCCCATGCATTTTATTTGCTGAAGTTCTTCATGTCTGGGCATATTATTGATTGGATTTGGAATAAATTCGATAATCTTTCAAATGCTGCTCTTCCATTCTAGGCACTTTTTTAAACAAGAAAGTATTATTCTTGAGACGCCATGCTAAGAAAAAATAGAAAAAAAAACTGAGTTGAAAGATTGAGTTTAGTTTGTCTTAATGGTTATAAGAACAATGGTCATAACCCAGAAGTCTTTGGTTGTGCTTGAACAAATGTCATAGCTAAACTTGTCATCCAAGATTAATATGCATTCTTGTATTCATTTCTGATCTTGCAACTTACCTGTAAGACTTATCCCGTTGAATATCTGATTCTTTGCCTTTGTAGGGTGAATGCTGGTTTTATCCTAAGAAACCAGCTGAAAATCTTCTGAAAGGTTACAAGCCAGCTGATATCTCTCAGCTGCTCAAAGAAAGGTTAAGAACTTTGAAGGAAACTGCAGCTCTTTTTTCAAGAGGACATGTCCAAAGAGATGGCACTACAGCCATTAACCGGCATCCAGATTATGAATTCTTTCTTTCTCGTAAGCAGTGATTGTTATCGCCCATGGAATATAGTATGTTGGAGATGGAGAAAAAAAAATCGGGAATTCTATAGTTTTAGATGAAATCGGTAGGTAGATAACATGAAGGTTACCATACAAATTCAGTTCCGGATGAGTTGTGAAGAGGAGTAGAGGTGTAAATATATGTGCATTTGTAGATACATAACTAGCTCTATTGCCCTGTATGCATAGCTTTTTGTACACTTGTTGGAAGAAGGAGAATGAAATATGAATTGACACCATGTTTCGGGCTTCCGATCAAATACCTTTCTCAAACACTTGAGACATCGATTTGCTGGACATTTTTCAGTTGGTGTCCGAAACTTACCCTCTCTCTTCTTCTATTCTTTTCTGTAAAATCTAGGAAGAAAATCTGAAGACAGTATCCGCACTGTCTGAGGATTGTCTTGGTGGATGCCACAAAATCTTTGATGACAAATCAATGGGCTTAAAAAGCTTCTGATTTAAGTTACAAATATAGTCTAGATAACTATCACGGTAGCCACTTTGATAATACATAAGCAAAGAGTTTAAGCCAAAAAATTCACAGGCCTAGAAACTTGTCCCAATCTTTACCGCAATAAAAGAGTACTAAGAAGGATATACAACAAATTCATTTCAATTCTCAACTGACAGCATCTCAGATTTCAAATACATAAAAACCAACATAAAAAGTTCCCTATTACAGCATTTAAAGGAGCCAAAAACCATGAACCGACATTCACTTGAACGTTTTACATTTCTTTTGCTGAGACATCAGAAACATCCACATGACAAGAAACAAATTTATAAACTCCAGCAATGAAAGATGCACCCATGTCTCAAGTTTTTGCAGCAGGCCTTACTAAGCCCAAGCCCGAACCACTTCCCAAATGCTTAAAATCAGTCGCCTCCAAATGATCTCCATGAGCAGAGAACCCCGTTCCTCCTTTCTCCAAAGTAACCAAATTCCTCTCCTTGCATGCCTTATTACATACCAAACAAACCTTATCCACTGCCACAAACCGATCTGCACACTTCTTACAAAAAACATGGCCACAAGTACTAACAGCTACCAGTGTAAGCGTATTAGTAAGTGTAACCTTGCAACTAGGGCAAATATAACTGGTCTCCAACGACTTAGGCTGTTTCTGCTTGTTGCTTTCTTCAGTGAGGTAAATTGGAAAAAGGGACTTCATCTTCAACTTCTCATTGCCTTCAGGACAAGTTGTACTTGTGGAAGGAGCATCTACTTTGATTGGGGCTTCGGGAGTTGCAGAGGGTAGCCAAAAGGCTTTCATTGTTCGAAGAGCTTCCTCTTCGTAGGAAGTTGCCTTAACACTGTTGGCTCCATGGAAACCGTTTTTTCCATTGGAATGATTTCTGTCGCTGTATTGGGGCACAGCGCCGTGATTTTGTTGATCAAAAGCGTCGAGCTCGCGGGCTTTTTGTTGTGCTAGCTTCTCTTCTTCCTCCTCTTTCTCTTGCTGTTGTTTAGATACACGAGCTGCTAATTTCCTGTTTGCATAAAAAAAGAAGTTTGACAAAAAATTTAGAAGGGGGGAAAAATCATTAAAGCATTCAGCATGGTGATCAACAATGAAAAGCCTCCTAATAATCAGACAGTGAGAAGCACACAGATCCATGGGCAATTTATACATCGCATATCCTTGATAGTAATTATAAAGATACAATCCCTCTAAAAGCCTCCTTTTTATATTTTAACTGTCTCAATTTGAAGATTCTCTTTTTCCTTTGTTTCCTCCATCAAGGATTACTATGCTAATGGATCACCAAACTCTACCCCTGTTGTTTAAAGTGGAAACGAGCAAACATGGCATCACATGATTTTAAGGCTGATAGAACATTCTCAATGAAAATTAATTTTATCAAAGTGCAGGGAATCATATTAATTGGATCACAATGGGCGGGCAGTACCCAAATACGGATATACTACCATGTTTCAGAACAGAATAGAAAATTAAATTTTCTCTAGGATAAATAGCATGATCTAAAAGATACCCAAATCCGTTACCCTTTCTATCTAAAAACATGGTTTAAATTTAATTTTCTTTTTAAAACTCAAATGTCTTTGCAACATCCATTATACATCCATGGACACCCTAAGGAAAGTAAGAAAGGTATAATACATATTTTACACATTCCTCTCAGACGTTGGGAGTATCACAAACAATATCTATGGGTGATTTTAAATGACAATATTAGCCTGAAGATTAGAAAGAGCAATGCAGAAAATTTCTTACTTCTCAGAAAGAAATCACAATTATGTACATACTAAGATATTGCATTAGATGAGAAACAGACCATAAGAAATGACACAAAAAAGATATATGCTGTAGAGTAGCCTTATAAGGCCTCCCTTCAAGTGATACATTTATAACAAAACACCACCGTAGCACTTCTTAATGTCATCCATCTCAATGTCATAGGAGATGCTATCCAATCTTTTTGGGTAAAGCGGACAATCGTAGAGGACAATTTACGTCCAATACAAAATGTTCATCAGCAATAAAGGAGTTATATTTATTCCTGTTTGATATGATACTTCATATCTCACATCATTCTTAATGCACATTTGGGTTGAGGTAGGGGAAAAACAAATGGATTAGGCCGACTATCTATTTCCACCAAATCTTGGTATCTTTGTCAATTTAGGAAGGAAAACAAAGGAAGAAAAAAAAATGTATGTGTACTTTGTTTACAAGTCTGTGAAATGCGAGTTATGAGCTGAAGAATCAAATATGGATCTGTCATCCCATCTAGCACACTGGAAAGCACATTGAACAAAAATTTTAGGTCCCCTAAATCACAAAAAAATAGTACTCCAACTTCGAATTCCAATCAAATCCTCCTCCAATGTTTAGAATCCACACCTCCTTTTCCCTGCTTAAGACTTCAAAAACATAGATCTCATCTTGGGTCCAAAACTATGGCACGTTGAACTCCATAGCTTACACTACAACAATTCCTTGATTCTCCCAGGTATCTAGTATCGAACACAAAAACAGACCCAAAGAGAACACGATCTACACTCAAAATAAATATAATTTCTTCGATAAAGAAAGAACATTAAAGAAGATAATTCTACAGAAACATCACAAGGCAAGGGCTTAAAGCTAGTATCTCAGTAAAATCATGACTAAATCAGAACGAGAAAAAGGAAATCAAAACCCTGACTATCGAAACCAGTACCTCTGAATATCCTTCTTTTGAGAGAGGAGGCACTCAAAGATGCATTCTTTGCAAAATACGTGGCCTTTCTGGCAGGAGAGAGGATCGATGAAGGGTTTGAGGCAGAGGGAGCAAGCGTCGAAGGGCTTGATCGAATCTTTGCCAAGCCGCTCCTTTTGAGTCCCGTACCCTAACTTTTTCTTCTCATCGTAGGTGAAGAACGCGAGGTCGTTGTTGTTCTTCGAGTGACGCTGAGGCATCTCTAGGATCACAAAGGGGATTGAACTGAAAGGGGGCAGATCGAAACCCTAACCCTTGAATCGAAAGGGGATCGGCTGGAGTAGAGGGCGAAGGACTTGGTTATTTATCACAGGAGTCATTATCATATTTGGATTTTTTTTTTTTACAAACAAACCCCTATGTGGGTTAGGATTTGCGTGGTGAGTCCTTTAGTATAAATTTGGTATTTTACGTATCATTTTCCCCTTAGGGCCTGTTCGTTTGTTTTCTAAAAACCAAGAAATGGAAATGGAAAATGTGGAAATCTCAAAATAACTCATTTCTTTCATTTCCATCCCTAAAACTCACCCACAACATCCAATAAAATATTATTTTCATCCAACAACTCATCAACATCATCTAATAAAATATTATTTTTATCTAACCACTCATCCACCACATTTAATAAAATATTATTTTTATCTAACCACTCATCCATCACATCTAATAAAATATTATTTTCATCCAAACATCACTCAACTCATCTCTTCTCATCATTTCAAATCACTCACATCATCCAATAAAATATTATAACAATTCACATTATCTCATTAACATTTCATTTCTTAGTTTTCATCCCAAAAAGTTATGAAAACATTTTTCTTAATCTTTCTTCACATCACCCAATAATACAATGACAACTCATCTCATTTCATTTTATTTCTTATTTTTAAGAATGAACCGAACAAAAGAAAACTAGAAAACTACAGGAAATAGGTTTCCTACAAACTCATTTCCTTATTTTTTTTCGCCAACCGAACAACATCAAAACTAGTTTTCTTAAAAAATCACTCACATCATCCAATAATAATGTGACAACTCATCTCATCTCATCTCCATTTCTTTGATTTTCTTTTTTTTTAGCCAACCAAACAAATTAAAAACCTATTTTTCTTAGAAATAGTTTTCTATTTCTTTGATTTCCCATTTTTTTAAGGCAAACGAACAGGCCCTTAATATGAGACTTACTTTTTCTGATTTCATTTTAGTATATTTTATTTTATTCTTTTCTTTGAGAGAGAGGATTAGCAAAATTGTATAGCCAAAATCATAAATTTAAGGGAGGAGTCTTCATAAATTAAGTAGATTAAAATGCCGTTGGATTAAAGAACAGTAATTTAAAAAATTTGTGGACTGAGTATTAAGTGAAATTTCCTAAAAAAAAGTAAATTATGCAGTGTTACTACACCAAATTTATTATTACAGGGAGAAGTTGGCTTTTTGGGAGGAACAACCCTAATAGTTTGACATTTCTAGAGGTAACTTATTTCAAGAAAGAAAAAAAAATATCCGATGATAGCCTAATGCCCCGCAGTTAACACTATCCTTCTGAAAGAAGAGAATAATTCTAGCGACATTAGTTTTGCCCGATAGTATCCCGTTCAAATTGCATCAAGCAGAGATTTCAAAACATTTATATGAAGCATTCAAATTTAATCTGAACGTCTCTAAATATCAAGATGCACATTACTTACAGCAGTACACGAAGAATGATGCACCTTATATAGCAAACAGATAATCAATCGACGGCAATAACATACAGATAATCAATCGACAGCAACAACATACACAGGATCCTGGTCACATACAAGGCATAGTTCAATGTAACCTGAACCTATTATGTTTAAGTTCAATCTACCATGTTTAACTTCAATCCAACATGTAGAAAGAGATAATAGAGAGAGCAAAACCCTAACTTGTTGTTTATTGAGATAATAAGAGAGATATATATAGTCATACACATAGGGTTAAGGTTAACGGGTAATAGCCCATTAACCCAATACCCAATACTTAATTTAACACTCCCCCTCAAGCGGGTGCATAGATATTTATCATGCCCAGCTTGTCACATATAGTAGAGAACACCTTTGAAGAAGTAGTCTTGGTAAGAATATCAGTAAGTTGCTGTGAGGACGAAGTGAATATGAGAGATACTATCTTCTTCTCCCAAGCATCTCTAATAAAATTATAGTCAACTTCAATATGTTTTGTCCTCTCATGAAACATAGGATTCTGTGCAATATAAATGGCAGATTGGTTGTCACAATGCATTGGCATGGGTCCAGACTGAACAAGACCAAGCCCTGTCATAAATTTTCGTAGCCACACCATCTCACAAGCAGTGTGAGCCATTGCTCTATATTCGGCCTCTGCACTAGATCGTGACACTACATTTTGTTTCTTGCTTCTCCAAGTTACAAGATTACCTCCAATAAAAGTACAGAATCCTGAGGTAGACTCGGTCTCTCATGTCTCCTGCGTAGCCAGCATCAAAGAAAGTCGAAATGTGAGTATGCCCATGCTTCTTATATAGCAATCCCTTGCCAGGATAACTCTTCACATATGCCAAAATTTTCAGAACTGCTGTCCAATGAACCTCTCTAGGTTTGTGCATAAACCTGCTCACTACACCTACTGCAAAAGTAATATCAGGTTCGGTAACTGTCAAATATATTAGCTTCCTAATTAGTCTCCTATATTGTCCAGCATCATCTAGTAGAGAGGTATCATCACGCCACAAATCAATATTTGCCTCCATTGGAGTGCTTGCAGGTTTGCACTCCAAGAGACCTGCTTCTTCTAATAAATCTAGCACATACTTTCTTTGGGACAACAACATGTCATGCTTTTGATATGTAACTTCAATCCCAAGAAAATACTTTGGCTTTCCCATGTCCTTAGTGACAAAATGCGGTTTAGATACTCCTTAGTCTCAGCTAAGGCAACAGAGTCACTCCTAGTCAGCAGAATATCATCAACATATACGGCTAAAATAACCAAACCAGTTGTTGTGCGTCGAAGAAAGACAGAATGATCAGACTGACATCGTTGGAAACCAACATTAGAAATAACCTTGCTGAACTTATCAAACCAAGCTCAAGAACTCTGCTTTAACTCATAGATGGTCTTTCTCAGCCTATAGATAATATTCTCTCCCTGAGCAACATACCCAGGAGGTTGCTCCATATAAACCTCCTCGTCCAAACCATAAAGGAAAGCATTCTTCACATCTAGTTGGTGCATCGCCCAATCCATATTAACAGCCAGAGAGAAAAGAATTCTGATGGAGTTGAGACGAGCAACGGAAGAAAAGGTTTCAAAATAGTCAACGTCATATGTCTGGGTATAACCTTTAGCAACCAGGCGAGCTTTGTAACAGTCAACAGACCCATCGGGGCGATATTTCAGGGTATACACTCATCTGCAACCAACCACAATCGCTCCAGTAGGAAGAGAAACCAAGTCCCAAGTTCCTCTAGAAAGTAGTGCATTCATTTCCTCATCCATAGCCTGCTTCTAAGATGGTACTAACATAGCTTCCTCATGTGACCTGGGTATAGATACAGTGGACAAGGACAAAGCAAACTGACGAAAAGATGGGCTGAGACGGTCATAAGAGACAAAAAGAGAGATAGGATATTTCGGGCAAGACCGTTTACCTTTTCGAAGAGCAATAAGGATATCCAAGTCAGAAGGAATAGAGGTCTCAACATGAGATGGACCAGCAGTTGGAGATGAAGATTCAGCAGGAGCAGATTCAGGGGCATGTACTTTCGGGCGACAAGAGTATGTCAGTAGAGGCTTCGGTGCAGGAGCTACAGGAGCATGTAATGGAATAGTAGTAGGAGCAGAGGAAGGTAGTGGTACCTCTGGACACCCAATACTAGTGGAAGCAGACGAAAAATAGGGGACATACTCAAAAAAGGTGACATCAGCAGACACAAAATATTTCCTGGTGGATGGATGATAACACCCATACCCTTTTTTAGTACGAGAGTATCCAACAAAAACACATTTGATGGATCTAGAAGACAACTTTCCAAACCAGCAGTTAAATCCTGAACAAAACATGTAGAACCAAAGACACAGAGAATCATAAAGAATTATTTTTTATCAGGATAAAGACAATTGAATGGTATTAAACCATCAAGGACAGAGGAAGGTATGCGGTTAATCAAATAATTTGCAGTGAGAACAACATCAGACCATAAATACTTTGAGATATTCATATGTATTATTAGTGTTCTAGCAACATCTAGAATATGTCTATGCTTCCTCTCAGCAACTCTATTTTGTTGTGAAGTGTGAGAGCAAGAAGTCTGATGAATAATGCCAATAAGAGCATAAAATTTTGAAACATCACCTTTCATATATTCCAAAGCATTATCAGTACGAAGAATACAGACATAAGTAGAGTATTGAGTTTTTATTTCATTATAAAAGAGTTCAATAACGTGCGAGACCTCTGACCTCTCTTTTAATAGATAAAGCCACGTCATGCGAGAGAAATCATCAACAAAAATAATAAAATATCAAAAACCTTTCACAGAGGGAACACGATAAGGATTCCAGACATCAGAATGAACCAACTCAAAAGCAAAGCTACTACGTTTATCGACTCGACTCTGCAAAGTAGCACGATGATGCTTACCTAGTTCACAAGACTCACAACCTAAAGAGGAAATAGATGACTGAACAGAAACTACCGATCTAAGTTTTTGTAGCGAAGGATGACCCAGACGCTAGTGCCATAATAAAGTAAAGTCAGACCGTGATGCAACAAGACCAGCCTCTGACACACTGTCGTCCAAAGAGTACATAACTCCTCTCTCATGCCCCGAACCAATCTTCATCCCAGTTGCTAGGTCCTAAAAAACACAATAAGATGGAAAGAAGGTGACTTTACAGTTATTTTGTTTTGTAAACTTGCTAATGAATAATAGGCTAATAGGGAATTTGGGAACATATAACACATCAGTTAGTTTTAAAGAGGAAATAGCATGAACTACTCCATCACCACGAACTAGAGAAAGAGTACCATCAGCAATGCGGATAGAAGGAAACTTATTAGAAAGATGTAAAGATATAAAGTGATCCTTTATACCTGTCATATGAGATGAGGCTCCAGAATCTAGTACCCAGGGTTTGTGAGAAGAAGCTATGTAAGCATCCATACCTGAAGAGGATGCATGAGTAGCAGAATGAATGTTCTGAGAGAGTTCTAGCTGGCGTAACCTTTCATAATCCACCTGAGAAATCTGAACAGTAGTGTAGACGTCTAAAATTGTTTATGAGAGCCCGTACGAAACTCGAAGCAATGAACGGGCGAGTCAAGAAAATTCGCCAATCAGTCAGCGCACGTCAAATCATCTCGTGCGCGTCGGTCAGCTCGTACGCGTCGGTCAACACGCGCACGTCGATCAGTCCGCGTGCATCGATCAACACGCGTATATTAACCAACGCGCGTTCGATAGTCGGTCTCACGGTGAAGCATACAAGTCAACAAATCGGCCAAACACGCGAAAAGAACAAGTCTCGGAAGAAAGAGAACAGAAAAAAGGAAAAATCGGCAAAACTGCGCGAGCGCAGGACGGAACGAACCGACCCGCGCAAGCGCGGGTCGGTTCAATCCGACCCGCAATTGTGCGGGTCGGGTCAATCCGGCCCGCAATTGTGCAGGTCGGATTGGTCCGACCCGCACAAGCGCGGGTCGGATTGGTCCGACCCGCACAAGTGCGGGTCGGATTGGTCCGACCCGCGATTGTGCGGGTCGGACTAATCCGACCCGCGCTGCGCAGTCCGGAACCTGAAACGTATTTTGACGGTTTTAAAGTTGTTTTCATAGGATTTATCTATTCCAGGGGTTCTCAACTGACTTGATATCATCCCCAAACGTGGTTAGGCTGTTGTTAACTGAAGATAGAGCCAAATCACTTGTTCTCATCCAAATAACCGCATCCGAGGCCTATAAATATGAGCCAAAGGCCTTTATTTTTTAGATCTGGAATTTTATCAAGAGGACGAGGTGCTGCTGGATTGAAGAGTGAAGGAGCATGAAATTTCAATGAAGGTCAACGAGATCCCGGCGAACTTCGGCGCAAATGAGAAACCGTTCGAAGGATCCGAAGCCCGTACGTTCGTTCCTTGAGATTAGGCTTGGTCTTAATCTCGAGAAGAGCCCTGATTTCGCTTTGTCGATCTCAGCGCTTCAAACCAGAAAACTTCATCGGCGAAGGCGAAGCTCTGCTAAATTTTTCTGCAATCGGATCTGATTCGCGGTCGTCCACGGATTAACCCCGGCACCGGCAAAGAACCCACGCAAGCAAGAGCCGATAAACGGATCTTGTGTTTATTTTCAAGAAAGTTGTAATCTTTTATTTTTGTTATTTGAATTCATTTGTAACGACTAAAGTTTAATGAAATCAATGATGAAGGCAACTTTCGACGGAAACAAACTGGCAAATCGATGCTGTCACAACCAGTTTGTTTCCGTCGAAAGTTGCCTTCATCCGACCCGCACAATCGCGGGTCGGACCAACCCGACCCGCACAATCGCGGGTCGGACCAACCCGACCCGCACAATTACGGGTCGGACTGAGCGCAGCTCGGTTCGTTCCGTCCTGCGCTCGCGCAGTTTTGCCGATTTTTCCTTTTTTCTGTTCTCTTTCTTCCGAGACTTGTTCTTTTCGCGTGTTTGGCCGATTTGTTGACTTGTATGCTTCGCCGCGAGACTGACTGTCGAACGCGCGTTGGTTAATATACGCGTGTTGATCGATGCACGCGGACTGATCGGCGTGCGCGTGTTGACCGACGCGTACGAGCTGACCGACGCGCACGAGATGATTTGACGTGTGCTGACTGATTGGTGAATTTTTTTGACTCGCCCGTTCATTGCTTCGAGTTTCGTGCGGGCTCTCATAAACAATTTTAGACGTCTAGAGATATCCCCTCCAAAGTGTTTCAGCCTCATTCTTTTATAGAGGAGTCTGAAATACTTTGGATATGATGGATCCCCACCTTCAGTTGGTGTTAAAGGACCTATAGATGGTTTCGATTCTTGACTTCTCCACATTTTAGCATATTCTGTATTTTATCGAATAGCTAAGATTTTCCCGGTACTGCGTTTATCGTCTGACCGTTATTGAAGCCTTGAATCGAATTTGGTGAATAGATTTTTACTGATGTGTCATTGAGTTGACTTTTGGATCAATCGCAACGCGTTGACCGGTGTTGACTTAGGGTTTCGTGTCAATCGGCGTTGACTCTCATCGCAACGCGTTGACCGGCGTTGACCTAAGGCTATGTGTTGACCGACGTTGACCTTAGGGTTTCGAATCGATCGGCGTTGACTCTCATCGCAACGCGTTGACCGGCGTTGACCTATGGCTACGCGTTGACCGGCGTTGACCTTAGGGTTTTGAATCGATCGGCGTTGACTCTCATCGCAACGCGTCGACCGGCATTGACCTAGGGCTACGCGTTGACCGGCGTTGACCTTAGGGTTTCGAATTAACCTGAGGAGAACCAGTTTATACTCGTATGCTCCTGGGAGTTTCGGGAATTAGTTTAGCCTCGTGTACTCGTCGGAGGTTGACAGGTTATCCTTAAGAATTATTATATGTAATATTCTCCAGGAACTTCCTGTCAAAATGGGAAACAGTTTAGACTCATGTACCCATTGGAGTTTTGCGGAACGCTTCAAAGTTATCCGGAAATATAAGATTGGCTCTCGAATATTCCGATAATAGGCGGAAACGCCGTAAAACGATCGGAAATATGAAATCGGACTCCGAATATTCCAAAAGCAGGCTAAAATGTCGCGAATTCACCCAAAAATATGAAATTGGGTCCCGAATAGTCTGAAAATAGGCGAAATGCCGCGAAATTACCCAAAATATAAAATTGGGTCTTGAATAGTCTGAAAATAGGTGAAAATATCACGAAATTATTCGGGAGATGAAATTGGACTCCGAACATTCTAAATATGAGTGAAAATGCCGCAAAATTATCCGGGAGATGAAACTAGACCGAAAGCTCCGAAAACGGACGAAATCAAGCGAGAAAGCAACGAAATCAGCCAAAATGGGTCTGACCCGCGTTCATGCGGGTCAGATGGATCCGACCCGCGTGAGCGCGGGTCGGATTAATCCGACCCGCGCTCACGCGCGTCGGACACGAATCCGACGCGCAGAACGCGGGTCGGAAGGGGGTTTAAAGGGGAATAAAAATCCCCAACTCCTTCTTCTATCTCCGGTTCCAGCTCTTATCTCCCCAAATTTTCGGTTTCGGCTTTCTTCTCTGAGTTCCAACCATCCAAGAACTCCTCTTCTTCAAGAGTTCTGAAAAGATCAAACCTTCCTCAAGCCCTTTAAATTCCTATCTCCTCCCTCTCTTTTTTTTTCTTCTTCAGTTCGGTTCAAGTAAAAGGAGAAGATTCAAGGCTAGGGTTTTAGCCAATCATCGAGCTAGGGCATTTGGGGGTTCTTGCTTCGACGGGTCCATTCTCCTCTTGATTCTTCTTCGAATTCAGGTAAATTTCACTGCCCTTATTTCGATTTTGGTTGTTTTAGGGGCGGTCGAAACCCTAGGTCTTCGAATTTGGGGAAAAAACTGAAATCTGTGTTGGGTTTGAGTGTTGGCTGAAATTTCTGGACTTTATTGTGTTCATAACTTGATAACTGCAGTCCTCAACTCTCTAATCTTAGGGGAAAACCGAATTTTTGAGTTTTTTTATTATTTTTATTTTTATTTTTTTTGGTGGGGGGGGGGGGGGGGGTGGAAGAAATAAATTTGTCGAGGTCCTCGAACTGTTCACGGCCGAATTTCCTCTTCATGGTTGATCATTGATTTAATCCGTTCCCCTTCAAGTCCACAATGAGATTATTGTTGCACATGCTTAGGATATGCTAAGTTATTATTCTCTTGCTGCTGAGGCTTTAGCATAAGTATATATATTTTTGTTTTTAGCCTGACATGGCACTTCCATAGAGATTGAATCGAAAATTTGTGCATGACTTCTAATTCCACATAATCTTGGCGCAACTGCAACTTTCTCTTCTGTGCCTGCAGTGTTATTTAGACCACGATCATGTGCCATCTTGTCATCTTGCTTAGACTTCACCTGATATGCTTATGTATATAACTATAATTGTTTTTGAACCTTTCTGAACTCCATTTATCTCACCAATTTTATGCCAACAAACATTGCCCAAGTCACCATTTAGACTCTTTCTAGGCATTTGTCTCTTATTTCCGTGTGCTTTAAATGATCTATGGAGAAGGTAGAACAGACCTCTATCTTTTTTATGCCAGGTAGCTTGTGAGGAGATGAACAGAAGGTTTAATTATCTTCATCAAAGGAAATAATGAATTCATCAACAAAAGAATGAGGTTGTGAGCTTGCAAGTCTGCATGTTTGACCCTGTGACTTTTAACCTGATTTTCCCTTGAACTTTCATGCTTGATTACGCACGTGAATTATGTAGGAGGCGCAGTCTGCTTGACTTGTATGTTTGATTTTCCCCTCACTTTAACCTGAATCGAGGATGCTGCATAGGTTTAATTGGACCCTTAACTGAAAAAATTTTATTTTGTAGAATTTCAATTAAAGATTCACAATTCCCCTTTTAGGCTTTGATTCATATATCCCGACTCTTGATCTAACTGAATTGTTGACCTTTATTGCAGACTAGTCATGTCGACGAGGAAATCACGCCTCCCGAGGAGCCGCTCGGCCACTCAGTCACCTGAGAGGGAGCACTTGTCTTTTACTGGTAAACCCTTGTAATTTCTGTTCATGGATTCAAGTTTTTTTTATATCATGCTGCATATCGCATACCCTCTCTGTCCTCCTTGGTGAGGCAGTCAGGAAGAGCCGATATCCTCCTTCGTGGGGGTGGACGCTTCTATATTACATCCCCGCTCTGTTCTCCTTGGTGAGGCAGTTGGGAAGAGTTGATACCCTCCTTCGTGGGGGTGGACGCTTATCGGATACGTTTTGCTTGGTCAAAACGCATCTCAAGGCCATATGGGGTGATTTTCTGCCGTATTACATTCCATAAGATAGGGTACATCACCGCGTCATTTGCGTGAAGATGTACGTTATCTTGTGAATTCGTAATATTGCTGAAATCGTCTCGCCAATTACAAGGCGGCGACTCTATTTCACGGCTCGGTGAAAAGAATTCAACCCCCTGTATTGTATTGGTATTCTTTCATGACTGTGTTTGATAGACACACGTTACTTGTTTCAGTTGAATATCCTGCGATGCCGTTTTCTCCATATGATATAGATGGCCACAGAAGCAGATATTATGTCGCCGCAGATAACTCATCGTCGATTCCTTCCACTCCTCAATTTGCTTTGGACTTCCCCGATGAGCTTTCCAAGTTGGTGCGGGAGGGGGGTCGTCGCACCATGCGTCAATTAATTACGGACGCGCCGTTCCCTGAAGACACGGATCCTGATCATCCTTTAAGAAAGACGCATTATATGTTTGGGGATTCCGTGACGGATCCAGACGCCGTAAACCTCGAAGACGAACGGTGGTTATACAATGAGGGCACGACTTATTTATACCCCCTCCGTTCCCTCGCCATCGTTCGCTAGCCGACTTGCGGGGGCAAGCGGTGACGCGACAAATGCCGTGGATTCTGACAGAAGAGCACACCCATGTTCCTTGTGGATACGTCACCGGTCATTCACTTCCGGGTTCTACCGATAGGAAACACATTACAGGATTACAACTTGGCGTAATGGGGTTGGAGGAGCCGCCTACAGGGGAGATACCTATAATAGCTCGCACCGTGAGGAATCGCCTCGTTGAACTAGGACGAGAGTTACCCATTAAAAATTACAGATGCTTTGGTTGGTCTCATTCCTCGGACAAAGCGTGGTGGGGCCGGATGACGGGATATGTCCTTCACCGGTGGGGTGTTGAACTGAACTTGATAGGATTGTATGAAGCTATTCGCGCCACTCAATACGGGTTACCGGTGAATGCTATCCATTTCCTGGGATTAATAGAGCTATATAACCCCGATTCCAACACCTTCCTTACCCGGAGCGGGGAATTCGGATTACCCTTCCATGAGATGCACAAAGTCTCCGGACTTCAAATGGGAAATATGCCGTATCAGGAATATTTTCCCTCAAACTGGGAGCTACAACAATTGAAGATTCATAAGTCCGCCCGATACGACACGTTATGAGAACTCACATGTCATTATCAGATTGCTCTAGCCGGAACTAACTCTGTTGCGAGGAAGAAGTCTCCTCAAATAAGTTTGAAGCAATTCTCGTGTTACCTGTTTAAGAATTTGGAGAAAGCCAGTGAAACTATTCGCGAACTGGAACCACTAGCCCGTTCGGAGATTAACAAGCTAATTAAAAAATGCGACGCCCGCTCTTACACCATTCGCAATGGCCCAAGACCGATTTTGTGCAGGACCCAAGTTCAGGATTTTTTTTATTGCAAGCGGAGAAATCCATCCATCCTAAGACCTTGCTGGCAGGCTATATCGCACTTTGGTTGAAGAAGTGCGTGGTGTCGTATCAAGCTTCAGATGCTTTGCCGATTGAGGTATTGTTTCCCGTTGTTCAGCTTGCTTATGGGAAGAATTTATCTCTTTTGCCAGCCATGATCGCCGGTATCCATCGTGGGCTT
Source organism: Asparagus kiusianus (assembly GCA_022839385.1). Classification (NCBI taxonomy): domain Eukaryota; kingdom Viridiplantae; phylum Streptophyta; class Magnoliopsida; order Asparagales; family Asparagaceae; genus Asparagus; species Asparagus kiusianus. The sequence continues at coordinate 151,163 of BQKN01062909.1, forward strand.
CGCCAACTGATAACAACTTTCACTCAGACTGATGAGACTCCATCCGCGAAGATCCCTACGTCGAAGACGGAATTCCCTTACACCTATTTGATGGGGTGGCTGGTTCTTCATCGCTCCGATTTGATATCACCTCCTAAAAGTGCAGATCTGTCCACTCCTTTGCTACAACTATACGAGGAGTGTAAATGGCCAACTCGGACCTTCTCAGATATCAGGAAGAGCTTGCGCATGCACAAGGGTTGGGTAGTTAATCCATGTCTTCCTCGATTTGCCAGTAGATATAGTGGGATGCTTGCTGATGTGGAAGCACCCGGGACTGACCGGACTTCTCTTGATGTCGGCTGTTTCAGATGGCTCATGAACATAAGGTCGGGTCATCTTATTTTCAGAGTGAAGGGGCGTTGCTATTTAGAGCCTTATCTGCCATGTCGGTTCGCTCGTCAATTTGGATATGATAAATTATATATCGAGAATCCAAACCAACAGTTTCATACTCGCGACGGGCTAGTGGACGGTGCTCGTGCTTGGTTGTGGAATGTGACAGGCTGTACTGGTGCCAAATTTAGTCTTCCGAATGCCGACCGTCGCTTAGAGCTCACATATTTATGTTCTAAATGGATCATGGTTGCTAATGAACCCGTCCCCCTGAGGTCAATCAAGGAATTGATGGCTGAAGCTGCAGCGCGTATTGCTGAAAGGATAGCTCGAGAAAATGCGCTGGAAAGAAAGAGACGTAACAGTAAGATAGCTGGCCCCTCAGGCAAAGGCAAGCGGAAAATGGAGGAAGTAGAAGAGGAATCATTTGCTTCTGAGGAGGAGACTTCAGAAGAAAACGCAGTCGCTACTGGTAGTGCTACGGAGATTAACAGCGATTTCGAGGAAGACGCATCAGGTTTGTCTGAATCTTTTTATAAAGAGCTATGAGACTTATCGATTGCTGATCGAGTTCGTCGACTTAAAGCTCGAAAAAAATGGAAAATTTTGCCCACTTACAATAAGATGATTGTTGAACTTTCAGATGTGGATTCCGAAGAAGAAGAGGGGAGATGTAACCTTGTCCCTCGTGCTCGATCTCAGGCTACTACTCAAGCAGGACCACAAATTGAGTCACGCGCCGCATCTACACAGGACATGCCTGTAGATCTTAAAGAGACGCGACCTCCTAAACGCTTAAAGTTGACCATCAAGAGACACGCTGAACCTCAGACTTCTCGAACAGAGGTGGCCGACGATACACTCGTCGACGAGGAAGGTAATATTTCGGCTCTTATCATCTTTCGGGTCCTTTTCTTCTACCAAGCTTTAGGCTTAACAGATTCTATACCCCAGGGGACCAAAACGAAGATGTGTTGATGTACGACCCTCCTTCTCCTGACATAATCTTTTTTGGAGGATCTAGTTTCGTGCCACAAGCAGATGAAGCTGTGGATCAGGATCTAACATATATTGGAATAGATGTGGTACCTGGAGCTGGCGGAGGTACTGTTGTAAGATCTGATTTGTCCGCGGTAATTGCTAACCCAGGTACACCTATTACCGGTAGTACAACTTTTAAATGGCAATCTCGGGTATTAAACGATTCAGAGTTCGTCCCTCCTCTAATTGCTTATATGCTTCTGGATCTTTTAGAAAAGCTATAAGAGGCGGCTGGTGACGCTAGGGTTGAAGAGCATGCTGTCACAACCGGAGGTGGATTTAACTCTATCTCATTGATGATTTTTAACCTTTCTTTCCATGTCTTAACACCCAGAATTTTCTTCAGACGCCTCAATGGAAGGCCCAAGTGATAAAGAAACTTTTCATCATGCAGCCGATGCACCTCCGTCTGATCCCATACAGGACCCTTCGGGTTCTGGCGACGGGCTACTCGATGACATGCTGTCAGAGCAAACACGCCGAGATGCTATTGAACCGGTTGTTAAAACTGCCGAACCGGTCGTCGACACCGTTGAACCGGTCTTTGAGATGGTTGAACCAATCATTGAAGCTATTGAACAAATCCCTGAGCTTGTTGAACCAGTCATCGAGCCTGGTTCCTCTGCAGGTATGGATTTTGTTCTTCTGTGAAGGTTATTCCCTTATCAGTTTTACTTAGCCTTAAGGGAGCTATTCTTGTAGGACCAGTCGTTAAGACTGATACAACTACTATTGTTGGGATATCTGACGGAAATCAATGGCAGATAAGGCTCTAAATAGCAGTGCCCCTTCACTCTGAAAATAAGATGACCCGGCCTTATGTTCATGAGCCATCTGAAACAGCCGACATCAAGAGAAGTCCGATCAGTCTCAGGTGCTTCCACATCAGCAAGCATCCCACTATATCTACTGGCAAATCGAGAAAGACATGGGTTAACTACCCAACCCTTGTGCATGCGCAAGCTCTTCCTGATATCTGAGAAGGTTCGAGTTGGCCATTTACACTCCTCGTATAGTTGTAGCAAAGGAGTGGACAGATCTGCACTTTTAGGAGGTGATATCAAATCGGGGCGATGAAGAACCAGCCACCCCCATCAAATAGGTGTAAGGGAATTCCGTCTTCGGCGTAGGGATCTTCGCGGATGGAGTCTCATCAGTCTGAGTGAAAGTTGTTATCAGTTGGCGAAGCCCACGATGGATACCGGCGATCATGGCTGGCAAAAGAGATAAATTCTTCCCATAAGCAAGCTGAACAGCGGGAAACAATACCTCAATCGGCAAAGCATCTGAAGTTTGATACAGCACCATGCACTTCTTCAACCAAAGTGCGATATAGCCGGCCAGCAAGGTCTTAGGATGGATGGATTTCTCCGCTTGCAATAAAAAAATTCTGAACTTGGTTCCTGCACAAAATCGGTCTTGGGCACTCGCAATGGTGTAAGAGCGGGCGTCGCATTTTTTAATTAGCTTGTCAATCTCCGAACGGGCTAGTGGTTCCAGTTCGCGAATAGTTTCACTGGCTTTCTCCAAATTCTTAAACAGGTAACACAAGAATTGCTTCAAACTTATTTGAGGAGACTTCTTCCTCGCAACAGAGTTAGTTCCGGCTAGAGCAATCTGATAATGACACATGAGTTCCCATAACGTGTCATATCGGGCGGACTTATGAATCTTCAACTGTTGTAGCTCTCGGTTTGAGGAAAAATATTCCTGATACGGCATATTTCCCATTTGAAGTCCGGAGACTTTGTGCATCTCATGGAAGGGTAATCCGAATTCCCCGCTCCGGGTAAGGAAGGTGTTGGAATCGGGGTTATATAACTCTATTAATCCCAAGAAATGGATAGCATTCACCGGTAACCCGTATTGAGTGGCGCGGATAGCTTCATACAATCCTATCAACTTCAGTTTAGCACCTCACCGGTGAAGGACATATCCCGTCATCCGGCCCCACCACGCTTTGTCCAAGGAATGAGACCAACCAAAGCATCTGTAATTTTCAATGGGTAACTCTCGTCCTAGTTCAGCAAGGCGATCCCTCACGGTGCGAGCTATTATAGGTATCTCCCCTGTAGGCGGCTCCTCCAACCCCATTACGCCAGGTTGTAATCCTGTAATGTGTTTCCTACCGGTAGAACCCGGAAGTGAATGACCGGTGAGTCGGTGACGTATCCACAAGGAAAATGGGTGTGCTCTTCTGTCAGAATCCACGTCATTTGTCGCGTCACCGCTTGCCCCCCAAGTCGGCTAGCGAACGATGGCGAGGGAACGGAGGGAGGTATAAATAAGTCGTGCCCTCATTGTATAACCACCGTTCGTCTTCGAGTTTTACGGCGTCTGGATCCGTCACGGAATCCCTAAACATATAATGCGTCTTTCTTAAAGGATGATTAGGATCCGTGTCTTCAGGGAACGACGCGTCCGTAATTAATTGACGCATGGTGCGACGACCCCCTCCCGCACCAACTTGGAAAGCTCATCGGGGAAGTCCAAAGCAAATTGAGGAGTGGAAGGAATCGACGATGAGTTATCTGCGGCGATATAATATCTGCTTCTGTGGCCATCTATATCATATGGAGAAAACGGCGTCGCAGGATATTCAACTGAAACAAGTAACGTGTGTCTATCAAACACAATCATGAAAGAATATCAATACAATACAGGGGGTTGAATTCTTTTCACCGAGCCGTGAAATAGAGTCGCCGCCTTGTAATTGGCGAGACGATTTCAGCGGTATTACGAATTCACAAGATAACGTACATCTTCACGCAAATGATGCGGTGATGTACCCTATCTTATGGAATGTAATACGGCAGAAAATCGCCCCATATGGCCTTGAGACGCGTTTTGACCAAGCAATACGTATCCGATAAGCGTCCACCCCCACGAAGGAGGGTATCAACTCTTCCCAACTGCCTCACCAAGGAGAACAGAGCGGGGATGTAATATAGAAGCGTCCACCCCCACGAAGGAGGATATCGGCTCTTCCTGACTGCCTCACCAAGGAGGACATAAAGGGTATGCGATATGCAGCATGATATAAAAAAAAACTTGAATCCATGAACAGAAATTACAAGGGTTTACCAGTAAAAGACAAGTGCTCCCTCTCAGGTGACTGAGTGGCCGAGCGGCTCCTCGGGAGGCGTGATTTCCTCGTCGACATGGCTAGTCTGCAATAAAGGTCAACAATTCAGTTAGATCAAGAGTCGGGATATATGAATCAAAGCCTAAAAGGGGAATTGTGAATCTTTAATTGAAATTCTACAAAATGGAATTTTTTCAGTTAAGGGTCCAATTAAACCTATGCAGCATCCTCGATTCAGGTTAAAGTGAGGGGAAAATCAAACATACAAGTCAAGCAGACTGCACCTCCTACATAATACACGTGCGTAATCAAGCATGAAAGTTCAAGGGAAAATCAGGTTAAAAGTCACAGGGTCAAACATGCAGACTTGCAAGCTCACAACCTCATTCTTTTGTTGATGAATTCATTATTTCCTTTGATGAAGATAATTAAACCTTCTGTTCATCTCCTCACAAGCTACCTGGCATAAAAAAGATAGAGGTCTGTTCTACCTTCTCCATAGATCATTTAAAGCACACGGAAATAAGAGACAAATGCCTAGAAAGAGTCTAAATGGTGACTTGGGCAATGTTTGTTGGCATAAAATTGGCGAGACCGGTGTGCGTAAATGGAGTTCAGAAAGGTTCGAAAACAATTATAGTTCTATACATAAGCATATCAGGTGAAGTCTAGGCAAGATGACAAGATGGCACATGATCGTGGTCTAAATAACACTGCAGGCACAGAAGAGAAAGTTGCAGTTGCGCCAAGATTATGTGGAATTAGAAGTTATGCACAAAATTTGGATTCAATCCTATGGAAGTGCCATGTCAGGCTAAAAACAAAAATATATATACTTATGCTAAAGCCTCAGCAGCAAGAGAATAATAACTTAGCATATCCTAAGCATGTGCAACAATAATCTCATTGTGGACTTGAAGGGGAACAGATTAAATCAACGATCAACCATGAAGAGGAAATTCGGCCGTGAACAGTTTGAGGAGCTCGACAAATTTATTTCTTCAACCACCATCAACCCCCCCTCCAAAAAAAATATAATAATAATAATAAAAAAAACTCAAAAATTCGGTTTTCCCCTAAGATTAGAGAGTTGAGGACTGCAGTTATCAAGTTATGAACACAATAAAGTCCAAAAATTTCAGCCAACACTCAAACCCAACACAGATTTTAGTTTTTTCCCCGAATTCGAAGAACTAGGGTTTCGACCGCCCCTAAAACAACCAAAATCGAAACAAGGGCAGTGAAATTTACCTGAATTCAAAGAAGAATCAAGAGGAGAATGGACCCGTCGAAGCAAGAAACCCCCAAATGCCCTAGCTCGATGATTGGCTAAAACCCTAGCCTTGAATCTTCTCCTTTTACTTGAACCCCAACTGAAGAAGAAAAAAAAAAGAGAGGGAGGAGATAGGAATTTAAAGGGCTTGAGGAGGGTTTGATCTTTTCAGAACTCTTGAAGAAGAGGAGTTCTTGGATGGTTGGAACTCAGAGAAGAAAGCCGAAACCGAAAATTTGGGGAGATAAGAGCTGGAACCGGAGATAGAAGGAGGAGTTGGGGATTTTTATTCCCCGTTAAACCCCCTTCCGACCCGCGTTCTGCGCGTCAGATTCGTGTCCGACGCGCGTGAGCGCGGGTCGGATTAATCTGACCCGCACTCACGCGGGTCGGATCCATCTGACCCGCATGAACGCGGGTCAGACTCATTTTGGCTGATTTCGTTGCTTTCTCGCCTGATTTCGTCTGTTTTCGGAGCTTTCGGTCCAGTTTCATCTCCCGGATAATTTTGCGGCATTTTCACTCATATTTAGAATGTTCGGAGTCCAATTCCATCTCCCGGATAATTTTGTGATATTTTCGCCTATTTTCAGACTATTCAAGACCCAATTTTATATTTTGGGTAATTTCCGGCATTTCGCCTATTTTCAGACTATTCGGGACCCAATTTCATATTTTTGGGTGAATTCGCCACATTTTAGCCTGCTTTTGGAATATTCGGAGTCCGATTTCATATTTTCGATCGTTTTACGGCGTTTTCGCCTATTATCGGAATATTCGGGAGCCAATCTTATATTTCCGGATAACTTTGAAGCGTTCCGCAAAACTCCAATGGGTACATGAGTCTAAACTGTTTCCCATTTTGACAGGAAGTTCCTGGAGAATATTACATATAATAATTCTTAAGGATAACCTGACAACCTCCGACGAGTACACGAGGCTAAACTAATTCCCGAAACTCCTAGGAGCATACGAGTATAAACTGGTTCTTCTCAGGTTAATTCGAAACCCTAAGGTCAATGCCGGTCAACGTGTAGCCCTAGTTCAACGCCGGTCGACGCGTTGCGATGAGATTCAACGCCGATCAATTCAAAACCCTAAGGTCAACGCCGGTTAATGCGTAGCCATAGGTCAACGCCGGTCAACGCGTTGCGATGAGAGTCAACGCCAATCGATTCGAAACCCTAAGGTCAACGTCGGTCAACACATAGCTCTAGGTCAACGCCGGTCAACGCGTTGCGATGAGAGTCAACGCCGATCGACATGAAACCCTAAGTCAACGCCGGTCAACGCGTTGCGATTGATCCAAAAGTTAACTCAATGACACATCCGCAAAAATCTATTCACCAAATTCGATTCAAGGCTTCAATAACGGTCAGACGATAAACGCAGTACCGGGAAAATCTTAGCTATTCGATAAAATACAGAATATGCTAAAATGTGGAGAAGTCAAGAATCAAAACCATCTATAGGTCCTTTAACATCGACTGAAGGTGGGGATCCATCATATCCAAAACATTTTAGATTCCTCTATAAAAGAATGAGGTTGAAACACTTTGGAGGGGGTATCTGTAGACGTCTAAAATTATTTATGAGAGCCCGTACGAAACTCGAAGCAATGAACGGGCGAGTTAAGAAAATTCGCCAATCAGTCAGCGCACGTCAAATCATCTCGTGCGCGTCGGTCAGCTCGTACGCGTCGGTCAACACGCGCACGCCGATCAGTCCGCGTGCATCGATTAACACGCGTATATTAACCGATGCGCGTTCGACAGTCGGTCTCGTGGCGAAGCATACAAGTCAACAAATCGACCAAACACGCGAAAAGAACAAGTCTCAGAAGAAAGAGAACAGAAAAAAGGAAAAATCGGCAAAACTGCGCGAGCACAGGACGGAACGAACCGACCCGCGCCGCGCAGTCCGGAACCTGAAACGTATTTTGACGGTTTTAAAGTTGTTTTCATAGGATTTATCTGTTCTAGGGGTTCCCAACTGACTTGATATCATCCCCAAACGTGGTTAGGCTGTTGTTAACTGAAGATAGAGCCAAATCACTTGTTCTCATCCAAATAACCGCATCTGAGGCCTATAAATATGAGTCAAATGCCTCCATTTTTTAGATCTGGAATTTTATCAAGAGGATGAGGTGCTGCTGGATTGAAGAGTGAAGCAGCACGAAATTTCAGCGAAGGTCAACGAGATCCCGGCGAACTTCGGCGCAAAGGAGAAGCCGTTCGAAGGATCCGAAGCCCGTACGTCCGTTCCTTGAGATTAGGCTTGGTCTTAATCTCGAGAAGAGCCCTGATTTCGCTTTGTCGATCTCAGCGCTTCAAACCAGAAAACTTCATCGGCGAAGGCGAAGCTCTGCCAAATTTTCCTGCAACCGGATCTGATTCGCGGTCGTCCACGGATTAACCCCGGCACCGGCAAAGAACCCACGCAAGCAAGAGTCGATAAACGGATCTTGTGTTTATTTTCAAAAAAATTATAATATTTTATTTTTGTTATTTGAATTTATTTGTAACGACTAAAGTTTAATGAAATTAATGATGAAGGCAACTTTCGACGGAAACAAGTAGGAGCAATAACAGCTAGACCTCTAGAAGTAGTAGCGGTAGTAGATGAGTGAGTCGATTCAGTATCAGCTACCTGGGCCTACTGAGGACGACCAAACTTCTCCCAACACTTCTCAGAAATATGATTGGTTCTCCCACAGTGATCACACTGACGTGAGCCCTTATCAGATTCACCTGGCCTCCCACCAAAGGAATCACGTCTTCCCCCTGAATCATGGCCACGACCATGATCACGACCGCGGTCTCTGCCCCGACCAGAGAACATGACAGACTGATCCATTGTAGGTGGAGATGGTGCAGTAGTATCAGAAATAACACCAGTAGAGACCTGCATGACTCTGGAGAATGTAGCAATCAGTGAGGGAATGATATCGCTACCTAATATCTGTCCTCTCATTAGTTCGAAGACTAAGATGTCGAGGGAATAGACAACACGCTGTAAGGGGTACTGTAGCCGCGGCAATGTAGCGGCAGCACTGTAGTGGTACTGTAGCGGAGGTACTGTAGTAGCAACGGCGGCTAGCGGCGGCAAGGAGAAGAGGCGGTGACGGCTAGGGTTTTTGAATGAGGATTTGTGGCGGCTAAGGTTTCATTCTCTGATACCATGTAGAAAGAGATAATAGAGAGAGCAAACCCTAACTTGTTGTTTATTGAGATAATAAGAGAGATATATATCGCCATACAAATAAGGTTAAAGTTAACGGGTAATAGCCTATTAACACAATACCTAATACTTAATTTAACACAACATATTCAACATACTTAGAAACTTAACAATAGGAAAAAGATTCATACATTCTACCATATTTGACATTAGAATTCATAGAAGACTTCCAGTTGCAGAAGTACTAGAAGTTTCTTTAACCTCAGAGCTTCGATTTAAAGACAATTCTGAGAAAACAACGGTTCCTAGATTCTCATCAAACATCTGAAGAGCTTGTGGAATAGGAGGCATATTAACTTCAAGTACCTCTTCTAGTATCTGAACCACTTGTCCCATTGTAGGCCTACAGTTTTCATCATCTTGAATACACCAGACAGCAACTTTACAGGCTCTAATCACCTCTTCCAACTTTGCATCACCCTCCAATCTCTGATCCAAAATTCCGGTTACATCCCCATCAACAAGTTTTCTGGCCGCTAAAGTAGGAAAAAACCGAGGTTTTTGGTCATCAGTCTGCTCAAAGTTCCTCCTCCCTGAGATTATCTCAAAGAGCATCATCCCGTAGCTATAGACATCAGCCTTTGCTGTGATGGCAGAACCTGAAATCCACTCAGGCGCCAGATATCCTATAGTTCCTCTCATTGTAGTTAAAACCCTGCTAGCATCTCGGCCTAGCAGCTTAGCCAAGCCAAAATCTGCTAGTTTTGGAACAAAAGATGCATCTAAGAGTACATTTTCTGGCTTAACGTCACAATGAATGATGCAATCTCGACAGTGATCATGGAGATAAGTCAGACCTCGAGCAATCCCAAGGGCAATTTGGTACCTTCTTTTCCAGTTTAAAACATCGTTAGGGTTGTTATGGAACAATTGAGTGTTTAATGATCCATTGGGCATGTACTCATAGACTAGTAGTCTGTTGTTTCCTTCTGAGCAAAACCCATGAAGCCTAACAAGGTTGCTATGTTGAACTATCCCAATTGTGCTTACCTCACTACGAAATTGCTTTTCTCCCTGTGAATATCTTTCAAGCTTCTTGATAGCTATGACTTTGGAGTCTTGCATAACATCCTTGAATACTGAACCGAATCCACCTTCCCCCAATTTCTCTGAGAAATTATTGCTCATACGCCGCAAATCATTATATCTAAATGCTATCAATCCACCCTCCGCACTTTCTGGTATGCCCATCATCCCTTTTCTTTTCCTTGTCCAAATCAGCAAATAAATAATAGCCAGTAAAGCTGAAGTGCCTATTATGCTGCAAGCTATTTCTATGATAACAACTCGCTTCTCTTTTCTGGGACTTCGGAATTCTGAAGCAGAAAGACGCAGGAAAAGTGTACCTCCACTTGGTCCTGTATACATCTCCTGGAGATTAAGCAAATCTCCGTACCAAAGTGAGCAAGCACGACCATTGAATGAATAAGCATTGCAAGAACAGTTGTTTAAGCAAGCTAGTTCACACTTTGAAGCACACCCAACTTGGAAAGTTTGCATGTTATCAGGAAATCTCATGTTAGACATTGTAAAAAACCGATCTTTCTTCTGCCGAGATGAATTATTCTTTCCACACTGCAACTTTGCTTTCCTTACACAGCCTCTTGTTCGATCACCTAATGCCCAATCAGCAGGAGACTGCTCCCTGAACCCTTTGATGCACGTACAAAAGGGATATGTGTTTTCATTGCAGCTACCATAAGGCCCACATAGAGCAAAGGCTTGACATTGTTGTTTAGGCTGAGACCAAAGAAGGATCCATTCTTGGCTATTCTCTACCCATGTCAACTGCTGGATTTGTCCAGAGATACCCGTCACGAACCTAGTGATAATATCGCTACTCTGGACAGTATAAGTGAAATATCGCTCTGTATCGCTGGAAACATATTGAAAGCTGTATAAATAGTGAGACATCATCTCTGGAACAGCAGTAAAGATTTCTCCATTCCAAATTCCACTGCTCCAGTAGTTAACAGAATTGTTCCACACAGTGAAGTATTGGCTTGATCCGTTAGGGTCTATACCAAGAGAATAAATTCCAGGTGAAGGGTCATCTAAGCTCTTCCATGAAGTCAAGTGTTGGATTTGTCCAGTGAATTTGTTCACTCCAAGCTTGCCACCAGGAAGCCATGTATCAGTCTGGTGATCGAAGCTTTGCCATAGAGTTTTATTGGGGTTTGATGCATCTTTGAGAACAAAGTTTCCAGCGTCTAAGAGGACAGAAACAGTGTTGTTGGAGGTTATGTTTGCATCAGTCGACCATACACGGGAATTTGACTGGTCTAAAAGAACTAAATTACCATCACTACAGATTTTGAGCTCAGCAGTAGCTGGCTCAGTTATTGGAGCGTCTCTGTTGGCAACCCACACTGGGGTTAGCTGTGATATCCTATTGTACCAGATTCCTATGTAGTAGTACGATGAGTTACCTGGTTGGAAGAAGCCAAGCACAAAATTGCTACCTTCGGAGACTAGCTTCTGTTTTCCAGAGAGAGATTGGTTCAGAGAAATGGAGTTCGATGCAGATGAAGCTTGTTTCGAGACGAGAAGGAGGAGGAGGAGGAGGAGGGAGAGAGACATGTGGTAAAGTAAGAGGGGAGGATTTGGAGGAACCATTGCGCAAAGCACAGAAGATAGAGAAGGAAGAAAGGAAAAAAGAAGTTAGCTGAAGGGTTTCAATGGCATTAAATGGGTTGTCCCAGTGAAACTGTGCAGTCTTACTTTCTCCTAATAAGCAGACACAGTGATTCACGTAAGGCTGCACTCCAGAGTTAAATCATTTCCATGGCTTTTATTGGTCAGGAAGTCAAAAATAACAAAAAATGAAAGGGTAATTATCATTAGCGCATCAAGCGCAACGCAAGAATTACAATCTTGTAACAGCTAAAAGAAAGAGAGTAAAAGAGGACGTATCTCGCAAGTTGGGAGTTAACCTTGATGTGCTTTGAACGGTCAGCAGACGTGAGTTCCAGGATCTTATGTGAAGTCTGAGGCAGAATTTTCTATTCTTCACGGTAGGCTAGATGACAAAGACAAATCCAGACATGACGGTCTGCTCAATAAAGGCCACGCCCCCCCCTTTTTTTTTGGTGCGTTTGAGCGGTCATGGACCGCTAAGATCATACAATAATAGCCCTAGGTCACCCCTCGTAGACACCTATACTCCAAAACATTGGACATAATAATACAAAAGGCATTAGACGGCCAAACAAAATCGGGTGTAAAAATAGAACCATTTCGCCACTTCCATATGTACCAACACACAAAACCAAATAACTCATTCCAAGGGATGTTGTTACCGACAAGAAAGTTTGAGTTGGATAGGTTATACCGCAACCAATCCTTCAAGTCCAGAGCATTAAATTGTTCCAATCTCCATCCATTCAACCAGTAGGACCAGATGGAAAGAGAGGAATTACAATCCCTTAACAGCTGTAGCAAAACCACAACGCAGACAAGTTGCTGAAGAAGTAATATTCCTTTGAAAGCATACCTCCCTTGTAAGCACCTTATTGTGCATCACAAGCCATATGAAGTGTTTGATCCGAGGTGGTAAGTTTGGCTTCCAAACCAGGTTCCATTGCCCCTCCAAACGACATGTCCCAAGCAATAATTTGTAGGCAGAACCCACGGTAAAAACGCCTGTCGGAGTACCCCCCCACACAATTTTATCTTCATTGCTCATATCAGGCATGATCAGTCTTAGTTTATTTTGAAGACTGTTGGGTAGAGCTTGAATGAGGCTGCCAAAAGCATGCTTATGCTGAAGGAAGTCGTGGACAGTTAGCTCCTCTTGACCGCGTGAAAACTCCTCGCCCAAGACTTCCACCAGTGGTTTATTCCCCAACCAGGAGTCGGACCAGAACCGCGTGGCCTTACCATTTCCAATGACCCGATCACCACCCATACGAACTAGAGGTTTGCTTGCAATGATGCTGCGCCATGTATGGGAAGAAGCAGGCTTAACAACAGATGAGAGGAAGGAGCACCCTTTCAAATACTTCGATCGAAGAACCAGTGCCCAGAGACTCTCGTCACCCTGTTCCAACCGCCATCCAAGCTTGGAGAGAAGAGCCATATTCATGGGATGTGTTAGACGAATACTCAACCCACCATCTTTCTTCGGTTTACAAACATTGTTCCATTTCACCAAAGCCACTTTCTTCCTCTCATTTGTAGAACCCCATAAAAAATCTCTATTCAAAGAATCAATCTCCTTAGCCACCGACAAAGGTAGTTTCGAGGTCTGCATAGTATATGTCGCAATCGTGCTAGTGACCGATTGGACTAAAGTGGCTCTACCGGCGAGTGACAAGTGCTTGGCTTTCCAAGATGCAAGCTTCATCTTTATCTTATTGAGGATATGATCATAGGTTCGAGTATTCACCCTCCGAGTGTGTAATGGGACACCCAAATACATACCCAAGTCAGTACAGTGCGAAATACCCGAACTTGACTGTATATTATTCACCATGGACCTAGCAACATTAGGAGAGGTGATAAAGCGGGACTTAGCCAGGTTAATTTTCTCACCTGAAAAATCACAAAAATTATTGAGGCACTTCATCATTGTTTGACACTGCGCCACCGAAGCTTCACCCATAAGAATTAGATCATCCGCAAAAATGAGATGCGACAGTGGGGGTCCCCCACGTGATGCAAGGAACGGTTTTCACACACCCTTCATCACATCCGCTTCAATCATTACCGACAGTTTATTCAAACAGAGCACGAATAAATATGGGGAAAGAGGGTCACCTTGTCGCAGTCCTCTTGAAGGCTTGAAGTACGAGGTCATTTCCCCATTCCAAAGCAGATTCATTTCAGTGGAAGAAATACAAAACATTATAAGTGAGATAAGAGTGGAAGGAAGGCCGAGATCCATAAGAACCCATCGCAGGAACTCCCAACTAATCCGATCATAAGCCTTTTCCAAATCAATCTTCATAACCATGGCCCCGAGCTTGCCCTTCTTATGCATCAAAGAATGCATGACCTCTTGAATTACTACAATGTTATCCGTAGTGCCCCTACCTGGAATGAAGCTGCTCTGAGTCGGTGATATAATATCCTTGAGAAGAGGGCGAAGGCGGTTGACAATCACCTTAGAAATTAGCTTGACCGAGACATTGCATAATGAAATAGGCCGAAATTGGGAGGCAAACTCTGGGTGGTCAACTTTCGGGATCAAACACACCAAAACCTTACTCAACTCCTGGTCAAAAGAACCAAGTACAAAAGCTTCTTTGACAAACTTACAGAGAGAGTTACCCACCGTATCCCAATTAGATTGGTAGAAGCCTGCTTGAAATCCATCAGGTCCAGGGGCTTTGAAGGGGGCCATTTGTTTAAGTGCACACCAAATTTCTGCATCCTGGGGAACCTTGATCAGTGCATTCAAGTGTTGCTCACTCAAAGGCAAAGATGAGTGGGGACAAAGGACATTGAAATCTGCCACCAAATCTTCAGAGTGGTAAACAGATTGAAAGTGAGCAATAACTGATCGTTTTATGGCATCCAAATCATGAATCCAAACACCTGAAACATCCTTGGGGGAACTGATTCTATTTCTGGCTCTTCGAACTAAGGTAGTTGTGTGGAAAAACTTAGAGTTGCTATCTCCAAACCGCACCCATCTAGAACGAGACTTTTGGAACCATAAAATTTCCTCTTGTGCGAGAACTGAGTTATACTCTTCAGTCAATTTAGCCTCCAAACCATATAAGTAAGGGTTCGGATTGGTCTCCAAAGCCCTTTGAACGCCACTAAGTCTTGCAAGTAACAGACGCTTTCGACGAAACACATTCCCAAATGTACCGGAGTTCCAAATCTGTAGTGTAGCCTTGGTGACAAAGAGATTATTTTTTAGGTCTCCCGCTTTAACCCAACAATCAGCAAGAACTTGCGGAAAGGAATGGTGGGTCAGCCAAGCCATCTCAAAACGAAAAGGCCGAGCATTTTTATCAACAGGACCATGCTTCTCCAGAGTGACAAGAACGGGGCAGTGGTCACTATGAGCTCTCGGTAGGTTAGTAGCAAAGGCATCCGAAAAGGTAGCTCGCCATGCAACGTTGCAAAAGGCACGATCCAACTTTTTTCGTATCAAACCATGCGCCACCTGCTTGTTAGACCAAGTAAATCGGCAACCACCTGCATGAAGTTCCATGAGATGTCTCAATTGCACCACCTCCCGAAAAGGCTCCATTTTTCGTGTCGGCTCTGGATTTCCTCCCTGTTTCTCATCTCCTGCAAGAATCTGGTTAAAGTCACCAATAAGAAGCCATGGGATATCGTCAAAATCAGAAAATTCCTTAAGAGAGTTCCAAAGATAGTGGCGGGATGCCTCCAACGGACTAGCGTAAACAGCAAAAATCCCCCATTTAGAACTTCTTGTGGAAATGGTAATGGCCAAGAACTGATTCGCCTTCGCAGCCACCGAAACACTCCCAACACCGGCCTTCCATAAAATCCACAAACCCCCAGAAAAGCCAATCGCGTCAACTTTAACACATCCATCAAAGCCCAGCCTCTCGATCACTCTATCAGCTCTGTCTCCACTGATTCTCGGCTCAGCAACAATTAAAACTTGCACCCTATGAAGTCGAATTAACTCCTTGATATTCCTGCGAAACTCGGTGCTTGCTGCACCTCTCACATTCCAAAATAAAATCGTCATAATGGGCACAAATTAAAGGAGGGGTAGCCAAGATACGTCAACCATCCAACGCATGGGGCTGCTGGATATCCTCGTAGTTGGCAACAACTTCAGCCATAACCATCGTGGTGTCTTCCTTTGCCAAGTCATTAGCAACGCCATTGTCAAACAACATGCACGGTTGGTCTTCACTTACCGCAGCATGCAAAGAAGGAGGGTGCTCTTGCGGCAACTTGAGTGGGTCTGTTTCATCATGGGGATGCCCAGGGCCATGAGGAATTCCGGGAGAAAACCCGAGGGGCGAATGCTGATGACTATCATTAGATGTAATATGGTCATGGTGCAGCGCCACATGTGCGTTATTTGACCCAATAAAGGACTCCAGTCTTTGGGGATCAAAATCAATGGGCTTGAAAGTACCAGCCTTAAACTGGAATCCTGGAGGAGGGCCCAAAATTTTTGACTCCATAAATAGTGGAGCTTTTTCCTTTGACTTCAACTTGCTGTCTTTAGAAGTAGAAGCTGACTTGTATTTGATTGTCATCTTATCTGAGATACGTATCCCAGATTGTTTAGGTCTCCATTCCCTAGTTTGATTCCCTTTTTGGACATCCCTCTTGCCTACGGCAGCAGTCACCTTATCATTAGGCGTGATTTCCTCCTGCAATCCCCTGAAATCTGTAGACAACAAAGCAGTGAATCTGCTACCCTTGATTAGCCGTGTATCCCGTTGATTGTTAGACTTTCCTTTCCCATCCTCACCACTCACCGGCCGCCGTCCACGTCGTTGAACAAGCATCCAAGGGCCAAAATCCGGCTCCTCTTGCGGCACCTGTCTAAGGCCACGCCCCCCTTCAAATAATCCCTCTGTCACCCTGCTACAGCAAATGCGGCCACTTGAAAATCAACAGGCCACTTGACAAAACAAGCTCAGAATTTATGATAGGGCCTATTACTCACAAAAAATAAAAATAAAAGTAAAAAAAAGGGAGGGCTACCATGTTTCTTTCTTCCAACAAGATTCCACTCTTCTTGTACATTTGATTTATTATTGAGGAGGATTTTCTTGTAAGAGTCTCCATAAATTAACAAGTAGGTTGAAGAACCTCTTCCCACGAGAGAGTCAACAATATGATCATTGGCTTACCTGCCCATAGATCCATCTTTCTGCAGTTAGTGAGCGCAGTTCAAACTTGGATAATAAACTAGAGTCGTCCTATTCGAATACAGATATTTGAACATATTCCTCTGTTTTCAATCTCTACACTTCGTAAAACAGTTTCAAAAGTAGTAGAACTACGTGAATATATGGACTACGGTTTGAGAAAGATTCCAAGTAGAAAGCTTTGCTTCCAGGTTCTTCCTGCAGCTTTATATTACACAAGAGATACTTCAATAGTCTAACGACATAGATAAGATGCTATCCATTATTTACGAGACGCTCGTGTACATCATGTCATTTGCAATTTAGTTGCCAATTAGTAAACCATAAGAAATCATATGTTATCGATAATTAATACATATGAACTACTGACGGGATAAGAAATTCATTCTTAGTGAACTCTGGCTCACCAATATTCTAAACTATGAGTTTTAGAACTTTGGGGAAAATCCAATTATACAAATAACGTATCGGCAGAAGCTTGCATGCAAGCTTCGCACTTGGGTAATGATACATCAATTGCTACCCAGCCTTGGTGAAACCAAAGTATTAAAAGCTGTTATTTTAGAAAATATTTGAATTTAATATAGTAAGCTCACAAAAATAGGACACATGCATTCACAAACCTCCAACAATCCTCGATCACAGATGAGCTTCAGTTTCAGATTTTGAGGAAGTTCCATCCATTAGGGGGCCAAGGTTTGAAGACAATTCAGAGAAGATATCTATGCTTCCGGAATGATCTGCAAGTATTTGTAGGATTCTCGGAACAGGAGGCATTTCAACTTCTACAATCCCTTCTAAAATCTGAACAACCTGTCTCATGGAAGGCCTAGAATTCACATGATCCTGAATGCACCAACAAGCAACCTTGCAAACTCTAACGACCTCCTCCAAGTCAGCATCACCCTCCATTTTGGGATCCAATAATCCAACTACATCCCCTTCAATGAGTCTTCTAGCTGCCAAAGTAGGAAAAAACCCAGCTCCTTCTTCAGTCAGATTTAAATTCCTCTTTCCAGAAATAATCTCAAACAGCATCATTCCGTAGCTGTACACATCAGCCTTTGCCGTGATAGACATACCGGATATCCATTCAGGTGCAAGATACCCTATGGTTCCTCTCATAGTAGTAAGGATTCGGCTCAAGTCCCGACCCAAGAGCTTAGCCAGGCCAAAATCAGCAATTTTTGGAACGAAAGAAGCATCCAACAGTATGTTTTCAGGCTTGATGTCACAATGGATGATGCAATCTCTACAGTGCTCATGGAGATAGGTCAGACCTTGAGCAGTTCCAAGAGCAATCTGATACCTAGTATTCCAGTCTAAGACTTGGTTTGATTCATTACGAAACAACTTAGTATCTAAAGAACCATTTGGCATGTACTCATAGACTAATAAGTGCTGCTTCCTTTCAGAACAAAAGCCATGAAGCCTAACAAGGTTAACATGCTGAGTTGTCCCGATTGTTCTCACCTCCGACCAGAATTGTTTCTCTCCCTGCTTAAACCCTTCGAGCTTCTTAACAGCTATAGTCGTGGAGTCAGAGAGTATACCTTTGAAAACAGAACCAAAACTTCCTCCACCCAATTTTTCGGAGAATTTTTTTGTCACACGCTGCAATTCACTAAATTTAAATGCAACTAAACCATTCTCCGCTACTTTTGATTTACCAGCCACTGCTCTTCTTCTCATTCTCTTTCGAGTTAGTAACAATGTGATTATCAGTAAGGTTAAAGCACCCATAACAACTGGCGCAATAACAACTCCCTCCTTGATTTTCTTTCTCCGAAGAAGAGAAGGTCCTTCAGTTTTAGAATCGTGAAGCTCCAAAGCAGCGAGACGAAGGGAAACAGTTCCTCCTTCGGGACCAGTATACTGATCTTGGAGATTAAGCAGGTTTCCGTACCAAATTGAGCAACCGCTACTTCCATAAGAATATGCAGTACACAAACAATTCTTCAAGCACCCTGACTCGCAATCTGAAGCACTCCCTGCTTGTATACTCTGAGCATTCTCGGGCAATCTCATGTTCGACATGGTATAAAAGCGATCTTTCTCCCCCTGATCAGAGCTGTTCTTTTCACATTGCAACGGGGTATTCCTTACACAACCTCCAGTCCAATCACTCAAACCCCAGTCTGATGGAGATTTCGCTCTGAAGCCATTTAAGCAGCTGCAATAGGGCAACGCATTCTCACTGCAGGTCCCGAAAGGCCCACATAAAGCATGAACCTCGCATTGTGCCCTCGGTTGAGCCCAAAATAAGACCCACTCGCTCTTTTGATCTACCCATGTCAACTGCTTGATTTGTCCCGATGAATCCACCATGAACCGAGAAATCAGAGGGTTGTTGCTCCTGGTAGAGTAAGTATAGTAGTTTTCTTCAGAGTTAGTAACAAATTCGAAGTCGTACACATAGTTAGCAGTCATCTCCGGAACCAAGCTAAGGGGCTGTTTGTTTTCTCTTTTTTAAGCTTGAAAACCTGACACACTGTCCCATTTGTGTCAGGTTTCAAGCAAAATCGCCTCTAAATTGGGCGATTTTGCTTGAAAGCCTGCCACAAATGGGACATTGTGGCAGGCTTTCAAGGCCTTTTCATCTCAAAAAAATGAAAACAAACAGCCCCTAAAGGAACGGCCATTCCAAAGCCCACTAGTCCAATAAGGAAAAGACTTGTTCCAAACTAAGAAGTATTGGCTGGACCCATTTGTATCCATCTCAACAGAGAAGGCCCCAGGAGCAGGATCGTCTTCGCTTTTCCATGAAACTAAACGCTGAAGCTCACCAGTGACTTTGTTCAAGCCAAGCTTCCCCCCAGGAAGCCATGTGTTAGTTGGGTGGTCAATGCTCTGCCACAAAGTAACGTTGGGGTTTGACCCATCTCTCAAAACAAGGTTTCCGGTATCAAGGAGGACGGCTAAGGTAGAATTCGATGTTATAGTTGTATTAGTAGACCATATTTGCTGACTGGACAAGGAGAGGGCTAGATTGCCATCAGCAGAGATTTTGAGCTCGGCATCTAGGGGATTACTTATTGGGATATCTCTGTTGGCTACCCAAACAGCAGTAAACTCAGAAAACATGGTGAGACTGTACCAGATGCCTATGTAGTAATAAGACGAGTTACCTGGTTGGAAGAAGCCTAGCACAAACTTGCCACCTTCAGAGATTAGCCTATCTGGTCCAGATAGCGATTGATTGACTGAGATGAAGTTTGATGCGCAGGAGAGATGCACGGAGAATAGAGTAAGTAACAACAGAGAGGGTGGGATAGCAAGAGAAATCTTTGATGGAAGATTAGGAGAAGCCATGGCTAAAACACGAACAAAGCTGAAGAAGGTAGACGACTGCAAGAATAATCGGAGGATGCAGAGGTGTATCGGATGACTTTCTTAGTCAATACCTAAGTGTTGTTTTCTAATTTCTTACTATGCGAGTATGACTTTGAATTTTCCCTTTGAATGAATCCTGGTGCGGTCCTGGTGGGGATCTACTGGGAAATGGAGCTAGAGATATTAATTTGGAATTGGTCTGGTTGATGAATTCTGTAGGAAGATGATGTAGGATGCATAATGATCAAATTCATGAAGAAGTGAGATTTTCATGAGTCAAATGCGAATACGGATGAATTATTGACTGACCACAGAGAAACGACCATATCTCCCAATCCGGAAGGCGGATTCCAATATATTATTCATGAAAAGCGCCTATCTCAACAAGACGAAGTCAATTAGTTTGGCAAAATCCCATAATCCTATGAGCAACACACGTTTTTGGCAGGATTTTAGAAATAATCAATTTTTAGTTTATTTGTAGTAATAAAGTTAGAGTTAAACTTAGACTAGGATAAAATTTCAAAATAAATCCCTTTAGAAACTTATTTTTAAAAAAACGGCCCATTTTGAAAATAATTGTTATTTTGATCCAGTTTCAGCCACCTGGCTAAAACTGGGTTAAAATGACGAAAAAACATCAAAAAATTCACGGGATTTAAAATTCCTTGAATCCCATGAAGTTTTAGCCCTTATTAGCGTATTGATTATGGGAAGCCAAAGCTTCATGGGACTTGAAATCCCGTGAAGCTTAAACTTCAAGGGAGCTGTAGGCCAAACTCCAGAGAGCCATTGCTCTCTGGCAAGTTGGCCTGCAACTTCACGGGATTTGAAATCTCTTGGAGTTGCAGCTTTCCCCAAACATACACAGAATATGTGCATGTTTCTTATATACATTCTTGAAAATTCACAACAATATATATAAAAGTTTTTGCCTCCTTCACAACAATATACATGAAAATTTCGTCTCATTCACAACAATATATATGAAAATCCGACCATAAGTATGAAATTTGCAGCATATATACCAAATTACAATAATATTCATAAAATTCAACCATGAATCAAACAATACACACAAAAAATAACATATATAAACAAAAATCGATCCACAAAAGTAATAAATTTGAACAATCTAACCATATACATTCGAAAAATTCATAATCATACTGTAAATTTCACATACATCCTAAAAGTTCTCCCATCTTTCCTCTTCCCCTCACTCTTCCCCCTCTTACATCTTCCCCTCTGTCCCCGCCCCCGCCCCCTCTATTCATGTTGATGAGCCCGGATGATCTGAGTATCTGGTTGTGAATGAGGTTGAGAAGTGTCGGCTCCATCAGCATGTGTCGCGCTATGAGAAGTGCCGACTCCATCGTCATGCGCCGCCCTATGACCTGTCCTACGTCTTCGCGTGTACACTTGACCAAATTAGCATGACTTGTCCTCACGTCCTTCAAATCGTCGACATGATTTTTATGGAACTCATTTGCTATTCTCTGCTGATCCTATTGAAGATCCCTAACACTATCAGATCTTGGATGTCATTAATATACTCATTTATATCAGTCTTAATCTCATCAAAAGTATTAATCTGTAATTTAATCAATATATACACAACTTAACAAATAATATATTGACAAAAAATATTTTTCGTTTTAATTTAGTTTAAAAACATACATAATCCCTCTCGATCATGACACTAGGGATGTAACTATCTATCGGTGGGCGTGGTACGCATCCAGCTGCTGGCTGTGGGTCGCGTCCTATCCATCTGCGTGTGATATTCCAATACCAACGCATATACGCGGTATAACCATCAGCTAAAATTCTCTCATTCTGTATGAAATTCCACATATTATTCCATCTGTCTATGTAGGCCGCACAGAATAAGGCTCAGTCCCTACGATGCGATGTCATCCGTCGCCTACGATCGATTTGCTCAACAGGATCCGGCACATGCTGAGAAAGAAGAAATTAACGTAACACACGATCTAAGACATGCATCTCTACAATCTCCTAACATATCAATGAGAGTCTAACTCTCCACAAACCAGCGCGATCTCTACAGATAGGTGCAAGAGTATGCATATCAAGATCTGGAAGAGAATAAGGCATCCACTTGAACTGAAATTAAAAAACAAATTATGAGCATCTACAGAAAAATTAAAATATAAATAATAAATTGAGTTTTATATTTACCTGTTAGTGTTGGAGGCCATCAAACTCATTTCGGTAAAACTCTATATGTCTACTCGCTGCTTTCTATTTAGAGTGCCTCACGTTATACCTATTTGGCATAAAGAATATATGAAAACAAATTCAATATGAATAAAATTTACGCATAATTATACCTGCATCCCAAAGAAAATTAGCCCTGTAGGTCGAGGTGCACATGCAAAGTAGTGTAGGCATCGAAAATT
>BQKN01062909.1:188752-219214 GCA_022839385.1 Asparagus kiusianus
AAAAAAAGAGAACATCAATGAAAACAGCAACTTTTACCGGAAACAAGTAGGTCGTCCAATATGAATGCGTTCCCATGACCAAACCTATAGTAATGTCATACACCCATTGAATTCTTTATTCTGCATCAAGGAGACCAAGACTAGTTCTTTATAAAGGTATGCTAAGACCGTACTACTCCATGATAGAGTGCCGCATACATCAAAATCCTCGAGTAGTGGCAACCATCATGCATGTACAATATTCTTGCTCGCATCAGGAAATAACATACACCCTATCATGTGCAATATATAAGCACGAGCATAATATTGAATTGTCTCATCCGTGGCATCAACTGGAATATCTCCCATAAACGTCGATCGAAGACACGATAGCTTCATCGCACCACTCCTCAAATCGGGAACCTGCCCAAGAAGTCTCACATATTTCGGCTCAATTATGGTCATTGGTGCCTGTAACAACCGGGCCATCAATGTGGAGCCCAAGTATGACGGCTACGTCCTGAAGAATAATAGTACACTCTCCTTTATGCATATGAAAGGTGTTAGTCTTCAGTCTCCAACTCTCAATCAGAGTACTGATAAGGGCCTAGTCAAGCCTAATATATCATACTGATGAATACTCTTAAAACCCGGCCTGAGCTACCAACTGTAGTAATCGATTATCCTCCATCTCCCAGCCCGAGTGACTCTGGAAATGGTCCACTATGCTGATTTCTGCTACGAGCTGCACATTAATCAAAATTGAGAAAATTTATTGAGAAAAATTAAAACTAGTGCCAGAAAATAAGAAATATATACAATATTTTTATTGTCCTAAGCCAATCTTGTGTAAACGATGATCTGTCTGAACGTATAATATGCCGAGCTGCATCAGTCCCGGATCCATAATGGATATCTCTGAGATTAAAATATAATATATTAGATTTTTTTAGTTGAATGACTTAATCATATGTATTTAATATTCACAATTAAGTAAAGAATACATCAAGCATAGAAAAGAAAAATAAGAATAGAACATGCATAACGATTGTCACATATTCAAGATTAAAAATAAAATGTTATATATTACAAAAACCATAAGCGATATATTCCATACAACTAATCCCCAAATAATCAATGCCTAAGCCTAGTCGGACAACTGCTTTTGTTGTGGCCCGGTTGATCGCAACTACTACACTTATTTTTCCTCCTAATTCCTTCTCGATCATCATCCATATTATTTCTAATTCATACGAAATGAGGTCGCCTAATTGATCTTTCATACACAGAAGTATAGGCGTATAAAACTGCCTATAGGTCCCTTAACACAGCTCGACGACGTCGAACCAACCATCGGACGACGTACGCAACACCGAAGCCAAGCTATACGCGACGAAGCAGACTAACGAGGCTACAAAGCTAACGAACCGCACGCAAGCAACAGAATGCATCCATTCGCATGCGGAATCAAGCCAACGGTTCGGGGAGTCAACGAGTCATCCAAACAAGAGCGGACTCAGATGAATCACGATCGAATCAAGATCGGTTTTGGACTCGAACTCAGAAGCGGATTTACTGCCAAATCAGGAACTGGATTTACTGCCAAATTGGGTCAACCACACAACCGAATCACGGACAGAACCGAAAGATGGGAAACAACCAAAACCCAACACCTAGAGGGACTCAGCCGAAGCCGAGCCACCTCAAGGTGGCTCGGCCCAAAGCCGAGCCACCTTGAGGTGGCCGGCCCAGATCTGTGCCCAGGCACAGATCTGGTTGCCTATAAATAGGGGGGTTGTTCATTTGAAAAAGGGGACTTTTGGAGAGCCAAAACTCTGCCGAATTGAGACCTCATCTTTGAGTTTTTTGAAGGCTTGAAGACTTGGACATTCAGATCTGGTACTTAGCGAGCATCCGCGTCACAAAAGGCAGGAGTTCGAGAGAGAAAATCAAATTTGAGATCTACGTAGGTACACTCCGGATCAAAGCTTGGTCTTTGATCCCGAGATTTGGGCGATTTGTTCCTTGGTGAACTAATCCCCCCCACGGCTATTATTTCCTTAGTGGAATAATACCCGTCGTACTGCGTAGATCCGTCCGGATCTAGATCGTGCGGTGTTCAACGGAACAACCCTCGGCGCAGGCAAACAACCCACGCAAGCGAGCGACCGGATAACAGGAGCTCGCGATTTGTTCGGCAAACAAGGAAATAAAGTTGTAAACTTTTTTTGTTTTCTTTGATTTTTCATTGTAACCGGATCTTCTAAAAAGACCGGATCTTTGTAACACAAAAAGAAAGTTAACTAAGATGACAATGGAATCGACAATGAAAGAAGCAACGGTTTTCCACGCGAACAATCTGGCGACCACAGTGGGAGCCACCGATCTCGCTGCCGAGATCGGAGCGTCGCAGCCGCGGATCTCGATCCCGGTCGTGGAGGAGGTCGAGTATGAGTTCGACCAGCAGAAGTATGAGGAGTACGTGTCCTCGTCTAGATCAACCTCCCCCCGTAAGTCCAAGAAGTCCCAAAAGTTCTCCTCCAGGAGGAAAGTTCGTTGGTACGAAGAAGTTGAAGCTACCAACGACAACTTCACCCCGATTGGTGCCGAAGTTGCATCGGGTGAAGCTCCACCGGCCTTCAAGCAGGTCAAATCCGCCATTGAAGGCGTGGTGACTCTCTCTAAGAGAGCTTGCCAGAGGCAGCGTCAACGCCTTGCGAAACAATTCGCAAAGGCCATGGAGTCTGTTGATGGGGTCCGCTACAATACGGATCTGAAGAGCAAAAGAGGCAAGCAGCCTCAATAGTCAATGAATGGTGGTTCCTCCAAGCCGCCAACGATGGAGTGGGTCCGTGTCAAACGGAACCGTTCGACGCTGGAGGAGCGCATCCGCAAGCGTCGCGCATTATTAGCGCAGGAACTGGCTAAAGCTGAAGAAGCCCGTCGAAAGATGCAGAATGAGGTGGCCAAGAAGCCGCCATCAACCCGCAAAGTTTGGAGGCCGAAGTCTGAAGCGGTGGTTCAGACCAAGGAGCAACAACCGCAACCGTCGAAAGTGCAACTTCCGGCGAGTCAATCCAAATCGCCGATGACTTCCACAACTGCTCCGGGAGATCCCGCAGGACCGTCCCAGAAAAGGAAGTCGGTTTTGGAGCGCCTCGGTCCACTTCCCAAGGAACGAGGCAAAATTCTAGTTCAGGAGCGTTTGGGGCCAATGAAGAAGTCCCGAACGATTCAATATGCTGGGGGTCGCTGTAATCCTCAACATGACAAAGAAATCATGCCACCCAAGCGCACTGCTTTGCGCATTGAGGTTCAGGAGCCCGTTGAGAATTCACGCCCACAAAGGCGTGTTTTGAGACGCGTGACTCTTGAAAGCCCAAAGAAGGCAATTCATCCTCAGAAGGAAACATTGTCGTCCGATGACGATGACGTTATACCTGGGAAAGCGTGCCAACACACGATAGGTTGCTCCGACTTTCAAACGGACGAGCTGTACTATCGTGCCGGGGGTACGAGCAAATCCAGAAAAAGAAGCCCTCGGAGGCTTGAAACTCAGTGCCCTTGTTCAAAGCTCATTCGGGCGGTACTGTCTGAGTGTAACTGTATCAAGGCAGTCCCCGAGAGAGTTTCTGTGTTCGAAAGGCTCAGTACAGAAACGCCAAAACCAAGGCATAGGCGTTTCCGACAAAGAAGAAAGGTGGTCGGTGATGGAGAATTTCTGAGGGTCACCGCCAATATGACCAGCAAGGGAACATCGGCTCAGGACAACCCCGAGACGATTCCAGAGGTGCCCCGTCGTGTAACTCGTCTGTAGTCCGGAGCTATTATTCGTGGAACGTATGGTAGGGTTCGGACAAGATTACCTTCGGGAGATGAAGAATCAGATGCTGGCTCGGCATTTGCATCTGACAATACCGTATCCAGTGAAGGACAACCCCGCGAGTCACTCATGATAAGCGCGGAACAGGTGGCCAAGATGCTCAAAGATGCCATGGCCAAACAACAGGAGAGCTTCAGGTTCGAAATGCAGATGGCCATGTAAAACATGAGAGAAATGCATGAGCAACAAATCCAGGCAATAACGAACCAGCAAGGCGACCCAAGCCGCCGTAACCAGGTTGTTCAGGAAGAGGAGCACACGGATACAAATGGAGCTCATAATGCTAATAATCCTCCCGTCAACCCAGGGGGTGGTAACGAGAATGCTAGCGAAGACACAGGTGAAAGCCTAAAAATTAAATATAGCTTGATGCACTATCTCCCTTCAACCCTTTGAACCTTGAGAGCAAAATCAATACATTGATTTCCGCTCAAGAGACGAAAAAGACAGGCATTCCTTGTCCATACCCAAGAGAGTGGGAATCAATCCCATATCCGGCGAAGTTCGGTCTAATTAACTTCACGCCGTTTAATGGGATGGGTTCACCCACTCAGCACGTGATTTACTTTAAATCACACCTAGAGGTAATCTCCGGCAATGAGCCTCTGATGGTGCGGTCATTCGTTGGCACTCTTCGCGGAGCCGCCTTCGATTGGTATCGCCGCCTCAAGCCAGGTAGCATAAACAGCTGGGACGATATGGAGACTAAGTTCCTCACAAATTTCTTCGACGACGACACTGAAATATCTATCGGATCGTTGCTCGATGAGAAGCAGAAGGATGGGGAGTTGGTCGACACCTTCGTCAAAAGGTTCTGAAACAAGGCGATGAATTGCCGGGACCCGATTACTGAGGAGTTCATCCTCCAGACCTGCCACAACAATTTTTTACTGGACGTGTTGGAAGCAATGGGAACAGCACCATCCAAGATGTGGAAGGATTTGAAGGTTCGAGGGGAGCAAGCTGAGCGGTTCCTCAGAAGGAAGAAGGCGGAGAGAGGCCAGCAAGCGGCGAATGTTCCAACGCAGAACTTCAACCAAAGAGGAAAAGGTAAGGCACATGCTAATGCAGTTGACGCTAACCAAACTTTCCAATTGCAACCTCAGCAACAGCAGCCACAGCAGCAGCGGCAACAACGGCCTCAGAAGTAGAAATTTTCGGAGCCAAGGTTTCCCAAAGTTTACTCCTTCAAAGATGATGAAGTCCCCGGCATCTTCAAGTACCTGTTAGAGAATAACAAAATCTAGCTGCCGGCGATCGTAGATCAAGAAGGAGCTACCAAGGTGACGGATCCGAAGTACTGCGCGTACCATAGAGCGGTCCACCACCCAACGAGGTCATGCTTCCACCTCAAGGACAAGATCCAGGCGTTAATCGATGTGGGCGTCATAACCCCGAAGCCTGCCAAAAATGTGGGAGCAAATGCAGTGTCAACCAGCTTTGGATCGGTGCCTACAACTTGGTTTGAGCCAAAACGTGTCACCAAAGTCGGGATGAAGACGGTGAATGATGACCCGCACGGACAGCGCCAAAAGGGACTTGTGCCGCACACAGCCCCGAACGGCGAAATCCTCTGGGTTCATCCGGATCTCATTGAAGATGAGCAATGGGCGACCTCTTCGAAGAGAAAGGGCAAAGGCAAGGCATGCCATGCAACTTCCGCGATCTTCGAAGAAGGTGGCGATGAAGCTCCTATTTTCCCGCTTTCCGACGAAGAACAAGAAGTCTTTGCCACCAGAAGTGGGAACCAGTACCACTTCAACTATCCGTCGCCCAGTGAGCAGTAAGCTGAGCAGGGGGTGACCAAACGGGGACCAGGCAAGACTCTAACAGAGCTGGGGGTGATTGCAGCTCCTAAACCGGTTGAAGATGCTCGATGACAGCCGGGGGATAAGCAGAAAGAAAAGGGACCCCAGGAGGTGCAGAATCCGAAGCAGTCTCGTTTCAATCGTCCGATTGGAAGAGATAAACCGGAGAGCTCGAAAACTCCGCGTATTTTCGATATCATGGCTCAATTAGCCAATATTCCAGCACGGATAACGCTGTATGAGTTGCTGTGACTGTCTAAGGAAACCAGGGAAGCCCTACGAGAAGCCTTGGCCGATTCAGAAGCATTCCTCACTCGGATCAAGCAGGTACCGGGAGAGCCAGAACCGTCAGTCCAACAATGCAACGTAGCGGCCAAGAACCTTCCCTGCATCACCTTTACCAAAGAGGATATGCAGACGAAGAATTCGAATCATGATCGGCCCCTATACTTCGTCGGGTACATTGGCTCCAGCGAAGTCAACCGAATCCAAGTGGATCCGGGTTCCGCTGTGAGTATTATGTCGCTTCGCCTAATGCATAGCCTTGGCATTCCAGTCGGGTACATTGGCGGTTCATCTCAAATCTTTCTAGGAAGTGCCAACCGTTCTCAAAGCTAAATAAGAAAGGTGTGTCATTTATTTGAGACGACGCCTGCCAAAAAGCACTCGAAGACATCAAGAGGTATCTGACGAGTCCTCCTGTTCTTGTCGCACCAAAATCAGGTAAACCGTTCTTGATATACATCAAGGCGATGAACCATTCGATAAGTGTTTTATTAGCACAAGACGATAATAATGGTCATGAACAGGCAGTTTAATACCTAAGTCGGACGTTGGTAGGCGCTGAGTCCCGATATCCGATGATTGAGAAAGAATGCCTCGCATTGGTATTTGCAGTACAAAAGATGCGGCATTACTTGGTCGGACAAACGATTTACGTTATCTCTAACGTTAATCCAGTACGGGTTTTTATGACATAACCGGGTTCGATGAATTGGCGGTTAGCAAAATGGGCCCTTCTCTTGTCCCAGTATGACTTGCACTTCAAACAGCAGAAGTCGGTCAAAGGACAAGCAATTTGTGATCTTTTGGTGGTAAGCCCGACAACAGATACGGCAGAAGTATATGATGACTTGCCGGATGAAACCCACGAAGTTAATACCACATCACATCAACAAGTATGGCAATTATACTTTGATGGTGCTTCGAGAGCAGTTAATAAGGCAGTAACCCCCGGAGGTCCTAGAGTCACTTCCGGAGTTGGAGTTGTCTTAGTTTCCCCGGGGAAGCATGTAATGCCTCGGGCTTATTCACTGACAGATCCATGTTCTAATAACGTAGCCGAGTACAACGCGCTCCTCATTGGACTCAGTTTCGCCAAGGAGCTGGGGGTCGAATATCTCGAAGCTTTTGGGGATTCTCAACTGATCGTCAACCAAGTCCGTGGAGAGTATGAAGTCAGGAACCAAGACCTGATCCCGTACCACCAGGAGGCCGTCAAAATGACAGATTCTTTCGAAGAGTTCTTTATCGAGTACATCCCTCGTCTCCAAAACGCTTATGCGGATGCACTGGTGGCACTAGCAGTATCACTCGCGCAGCCGCCCGAAACTGAACTGCTAGTCACAGTGAGATCACATCAACTCTGCATACCCATATACAACATGGATATCGAAGAGGAAGATGACAGAAACGTAAACGCCAAAGAGGTGAACTCAACTCAGATTGGGTCTGAGTCCCGAGATTGGTGTTTTCCCATCATTGACTACGTCCAATATGGTATTTTGCCAGAGGATGTAAAAGAAAGGGAATCCGTCCGCCGAAGAGCACCAAGGTTCTTCTATAATACCGAGACTCGTACATTATACCGCCGAGGGTATGATGATTTGCTACTCCGATGCCTTTCGAACGAAGAAGCAGAAGAAGTTCTTAAGGAAGCACACGAAGGAGAATGCGGTGCGCATCAGCCTGGTCCCAAGCTGTATGATCGAATCAGAAGAATGGGATATTTCTGGCCAACAATGGTTCGTGACGCGATCGAATACGCGCGAGAATGTCACGCTTGTCAAGTGCATGCAAATTATATGCACCAACCATCGGAGCGGTTACACACGTCAATCACATCCTGGCCATTCGAAACATGGGGTATGGACATTGTCGGTCCTATTTTTCCCCCTTCAGTCAAAGGTGATCGGTTTATTCTCGCAATCACGGATTACTTTTCAAAGTGGGCTGAAGCAATTCCTCTTAAGGAAGTGAAGACGAACAACGTCATCAATTTCATCAAGCATCATGTCATATACCGACACGGCGTGCCGAGACGGATCATTCATGACAACGGTCCGCAATTCATAAGCAACGCTTTCGTCAGGTTTTGCGACAAGTTCAAGATTCAAGATGTTTCATCAACGGTTTATTATCCCACTGCGAACGGATTAGCTGAGGCTTTTAACAAGACGATCATCAAGATCCTGTCAAAGCTCGTGAAGACCAATAAGCGAGATTGAGACGATAAACTCGGCGAAGCGCTCTGAGCTTATCGTACCACCATACGCACACCTACGGGAGCTACCCCATATTCGTTGGTGTACGGATGTGAAGCTGTGCTACCGTTGGAGATTCAAATCCCCTCCCTTCGGATCGCTCTCGTAACGGAGATGACGACCGAAGAGCAACATCAGAAACGTCTCGAAGAACTCGAGAGATTGGATGAAAAGCGCTTGGAAGCTCAACAACACATCGAGTTTTACCAAGCCAGGATATCTAGGGCTTTTAACAAAAGAGTCCGACAAAGAAGCTTCAAGGAAGGAGATCTGGTCCTCGCTGCTCGCCGACCGATAATCCTCAACTCCAAGAAGAAAGGTAAATTCGAACCCAAATGGGAAGGGCCATTTGTGATAGACACAGTCTACTCAAATGGCGTATACCGCCTCATCTCTCTAGAAGGCGTCAAGCAATTAATACCAATAAATGGGAAGTTACTGAAAAAGTACTATCCCTAGTACATTCAGGATAACCCATTTATCGGGAAGTTCCTTGAAGAATATTCCACTTAATATTCTAGAGGATAACCCAAAATCATTTTCACCACCAAAATCCCTCACTGATCAATTTCAATTGACAGTGAGTACACCAAATTGTCTTTCAAACCATCAAAAATTTCCCCTCTTGATTCTTTCCACGAACGAGAGGTCCACTTTCAATTCAGAGTCTCCTTTCGATAAACGAAAGAACTCCCCTCCTTTCTCTTTGGTTAAACCTCTTCATGGTTATAACCAGAGTTGAAACTTCATTTCGATAAACGAAAAACTCATCTAGATAACCGATCCTATAAAAGGTAAGCTTATTTAGATATTCCTGATTCTCGGAGTGGAGATCCCACTTCTAGTTTCTTTCTTGCACTAGAAATAGAATATAAAATTCTTCCTTTTCAGAATCAAGGAATAGAATATAAAATTCTCCCTTCCTTGTCCGGAAAATAGAATATAAAATTCTTCCTTTCCCACATCAACCTTTTCCAAGAATTCATCAATTTAGGATTCATCCTAGGAAGTTTATCCCGAATCCTAAGCAGGGATAAGTCTGCGCCTAACACGCGCCGCCGGTTTAGTCTTTCACCGATTGAAGAAGACACCAGAGTTCGATTGGGGTATTTTATCCTGAAACCTAAGCAGGGATAAGTCTGCGCCTAACACGCGTTATCGGTTTAGTCTTTCACCGATTGAAGAAGACACCAGAGTTCGATTCTGGGGTGTTTTATCCTGAAACCTAAGCAAGGATAAGTCCGCGCCTAACACGCGCCGCCGGTTAGTTCTTAACCGTTAAAAAGAACACTCGTCCACATATTCAACATTGTGGCAGGTTGTTATTAATAACACCAAAATCCATGCCTTACACGTGTGGGGAATTTCATCCTGAACCCTAAGAAAGGATATGCCGACGCCTAACACGCGTCGCCGGTTTGGTCTTTATCCGTAAGAAAAAGATACCAGAACCCGATTCTGGGGACCTTTATCCCAAAGCCTAAATAGGGATAAGTCAATGTCTAACACGCGTTGCTGGGTAGCCTATTCCCATGACAATGGCGAAGTCTACGTATTCAATATCGTAGCACTAAAAGGGTTAACTCTTTTAGCTCAACATCACATGCAGAACGGAGTTAGACAATCCGCATGCTAGCCCGACTCAAACGGTAGTCGGTAAAGGTTAATCAAATCCGTTGAAGGCTGGGGATTAGCCAAAAATCCTAAAGTCAACCCCTAACACGCGTCGCCGGGTGGCCTATTCCCGTAACAAATGGTAAAGCCTATGTATTCAACATCATAGCATAAAGTCTAAGGGAGTTCATTCCTTTAGCACAACGTCATATGCGGAACGGATTAAAACAATCCGCATGTAAGCCCGACTCAAACGGTAGTCGGTAAGAGCACGTCAAATCCGTTGAAGGCTGAGGATTTGCCAAAAATCCTAAAGTCAACGTCTCATACACGTTGCTGTTTAGTCTTTTCACAGGAGAAAGACGAAGTCTACGTATTCAATATCGTAGTACTAAAAGGGTTAACTCTTTTAGCGTAACGTCACATGCGGAACGGATTTAGACAATCCGCATGCTAGCCCGACTCAAACGGTAGTCGGTAAAGGCTCATCAAACCCGTTGATGGCTGAGAATTTGCCAAAAATTCTATAAATACGAGTCATTGACGCATCAATTCTATAGATTGGTCTCGTGATTCAAGTATTTGCCACGCTCCAATTCCTTAAGAACTTAAACTGTGTATACTCCAGAAGACGTACGAGTATAAACTATGTCGGACGCCGGACAACGCGTCACAGCGAAGCCTGGACGCCGGACAACGCGTCGCAATAAAGCTTGGACGCCGGACAACGCGTCACAAGGAGGCCCAAACGCCGGACAACGCGTTGTAAAGGATGATTCAACACCGACAATCGATGGTCAGCAAATTCGAGCTAAAAAGCCAGGAAATCGAGAATCGACTTCAAATTCAAAATTCTGACAGACGGTCAGACAATGAATGCAGCACCGGAACCCTCGCAGACATTCGACAAAGCACCAAATAGCCTGGAGGACTGAAGGAATTAAGAATAGAAGCCATTCCAGATATCCCGTCATAACCAATTGAAGGATGGGAGAATCATATCCAAAGTATTCCAGACTCTTCTATAAAAGAACGAGGCTGAAATACTTTGGAGGGGGTATCTGTAGGCGTATAAAACTACCTATAGGTCCCTTAACACAGCTCGACGACGTCGAACCAACCATCGGACGACGTACGCAACACCGAAGCCAAGCTATACGCGACGAAGCGAACTAACGAGGCTACAAAGCTAACGAACCGCACGCAAGCAACGGAATGCATCCATTCGCATGCGGAATCAAGCTAACGGTTCGGGGAGTCAACGAGTCATCCAAACAAGAGCGGACTCAGATGAATCACGATCGAATCAAGATCGGTTTCGGACTCGAACTCAGAAGCGGATTTACTGCCAAATCAGGAACTGGATTTACTGCCAAATCGGGTCAACCACACAACGAATCACGGACAGAACCGAAAGACGGGAAACAACCAAAACCCAACACCTAGAGGGACTCGGCCGAAGCTGAGCCACCTCAAGGTGGCTCGGCCCAAAGCCGAGCCACCTTGAGGTGGCCGGCCCAGATCTGTGCCCAGGCACAGATCTGGTTGCCTATAAATAGGGGGGTTATTCATTTGAAAAAGGGGACTTTTGGAGAGCCGAAACTCTGCCGAATTGAGACCTCATCTTGGAGTTTTTTGAAGGCTTGAAGACTTGGACATTCAGATCTGGTACTTAGCGAGCATCCGCGTCACAAAAGGCAGGAGTTCGAGAGAGGAAATCAGATCTGAGATCTACGCAGGTACACTCCGGATCAAAGCTTGATCTTTGATCCCGAGATTTGGGTGATTTGTTCCTTGGTGAACTAATCCCCCCCACGGCTATTATTTCCTTAGTGGAATAATACCCGTCGTACTGCGTAGATCCGTCCAGATCTAGATCGTGCGGTGGTCAACGGATCAACCCTCGGCGCAGGCAAACAACCCACGCAAGCGAGCGACCGGATAACAGGAGCTCGTGATTTGTTCGGCAAACAAGGAAATAAAGTTGTAATCTTTTTTGTTTTCTTTGATTTTTCATTGTAACCGGATCTTCTAAAAAGACCGGATCTTTGTAATACAAAAAGAAAGTTAACTAAGATGACAATGGAATCGACAATGAAAGAAGCAACGGTTTTCCACGCGAACAAGAAGGTAATATCCGTGGCCTGCCTTGTGTCCAATGTTAACTATCATATGGTGAATGAAAATACTCTTTGTACGTTTGTCAGTATTTATAAGTTCAATACCAATCTGCGACGAATATATAATGTGAAATCCTCGTACCCCTCTGTAGATCCGAACAAATCACTACAACATAGGGAACAAGGAAGCCATTGTAATTGTGGTATATTGCAAGTGCATGTACAAGTTTAATCCACTAGCATATTAACTTTGTAAGAGCGATTTTCTCTATGTGATATTTCCTCAATGACCTCCCATATATTAAAATTGTATCTAACAACACAAAATGATCGAGCCTGCATAATCCGATCCGCTAATATGCCTTCAACTTTTGGCGTCAACTTTGACGAGATATTTGCTCCAAGTGTACGTCATCTGAGAAAAGATTTCTTAAGCCTGTAAAATATTTTTGCAACTAATGAGTGTATTGGCATACCGTTTGTTCTCCTAAGCACACCATTGAAATTCTCAGAAGCGTTAGTGGTCATCATAAAAAACTTTTTCCCGCCATCTTTACATAAGGCCCACCTATCGACATTGTTCGGACCATAAGCACACCATGAAACTCTCAGAAGCATTAGTGGTCATCATAAAAAACTGTTTCCCACCATCTTCACATAAGGCCCACCTATCGATATTGTTCGGACCCAAACAAGTTTCGATCTAATCATGTGCAGCTTATGAAATGGACTTAATCCTCTACTGTAGTTGCTCATAAGCTAATTTTTCCACTGCACATCCAGCTTGCCAAAGAAGATCTTAAAGATGTACTTGTCCATATTTCCTCTTGAAGTTGTCCCTAATATGTTGCAAATAATAGCGATGTTGATACGACGATGGAAAATATCGTTGGAGTGTTATTAAAATTCCTTTCATCCTATCAGATATGAATGTAATCGACCGCCTTCGCACACTAGGGATATGATATCTAATGTATGCAAAAAATCATGCCTAATTTTTCGTGTTTTCAACATCATCCACTGCAAAGACCAAAGGAAATAAATCATCATCTGCATCTACTCCGGTTGCAACAAGCAAAACGCCTTTATATTTACCGTACAAGTGGGTATCGTCAATGCTATATAAGAAGAGAATGATAATATCTGAATTCCTCAATACAAGGCCAAAATACCCTTGTGAATCTT
The DNA here is from genome assembly GCA_022839385.1 of Asparagus kiusianus. Lineage (NCBI taxonomy): Eukaryota > Viridiplantae > Streptophyta > Magnoliopsida > Asparagales > Asparagaceae > Asparagus > Asparagus kiusianus. Next base: position 201,885 of record BQKN01062909.1, read on the forward strand.
CTATCTCTGCCATCAACAGGATCTGATGATACCTCATACACTGTCCCCAGTTTTTTCTTTTTTGAGTCCTTAAAGATAATGTGGTAAGATCGCATTAGATTTTTTCCAATCTCCGAATATTTTTATCATTGCATTTCTCTGAGCATTCCAACACTTGTTGTAATACCTATGAAGCACCGACACTCGGAAACAAGCCCTGAGTCCGTGTCCGACGCGTGTCGGACGCGGACACACGTTCGACATGCGTCGGACACGCGGTCAACACCGCTAACACGGGTCAACACTTCGACTCACCGCAGACACACTCCCGACACAGTGGTTTCTCTCCCGACACGACTGAGAGGGAAAAAATGAAAATCTGTATACCCGAAACCCGAAACCCAAACCCTAACCCTAGTTTTAACTTACCCGATTGGCTCGTCAGCTCTCTCGATCGATCCCGACTGAAAAGAACAGCCGTCATCTCTCTCGATCGTCCTTGTCGTCCTCGATCATTACTGTTAGCTTCCTCGTCGTCCTCTCAGTCTCAGCAACCCGAACCCCCTAAAGGTTAGTCTCGATCTCTCTCTCATTCTTCGCCTCTCTCTCCCTCGATCTCTCGATCTCTCTCTCAGTCTCTCTCTCTGATCTCTCGATCTCTCTCTCTCTCTCAGTCGCTCTCAGTTGATCTCTCTCTCTCTCCGATCTTTTCCTCTCTCTCTCTCTCTTTCGATCTCTAATTCCTCTCTCTCCAATCTCTCTTCAGTTTTTATCTCTCTTTTTCTCTTTGATTCTCTCTCTCTCTCTCTCTCTCTCTCTCTTTCTCTCTACTATTTGTTTATTTTAATTCTCTCTGTTTTTATCTCCGATCTCTATTTTTACTGTATAAAAATGTGAGAATAACATAAAAATGCTAGAATAACATATAAACGAGAACTAGGATTTACTTTTTCGTTATTCATACTATGTTCTATTATTTTTTGTAACAATAGTAGGATTTCACTGTTTTTTATTTTAATTTATTGTTTTATGTTAATTTATAGTTAATTAATTAGGCTTCGTGTTCCATTAATTTACTGTTAATTAATTAGGGTTTTATTTTTTAATTTATTGTTAAATATGATTTTAGTTATTGTTTTACTATTATTATTATTTTTAATTTATTATTATTGCTATTGTATTTTACAAAAATGGAACAAGAAGGGAGTTCTAGTGGCAATGGAGTACAAGATGACAAATGTCCGTTTTGGAAATATGTTATTAAATTGGAGAAGGTGGGGGGGGCGACAGGAGGAAATTGGAGATGGAGATGTAATTATTGTAGAGAGGAGTTTATCGGTTCACACTCAAGAGTTAAAAGTCACCTCTTGAGGATAAGCGGGACCGGAATTAAGATGTGTTCCAAGTCAACACCCGTAAACCTAAGGGAGTTTCACAGGATGTTGGATCAAGTGAAGGCGAGGTTGAGGGGTTCTAGGCCTAAGACGCCAGTTTTGCCTACATCTTCGACTGCAAATACGACCAGTGTAGGTGCAAGTGCAAGCATGCCGATTCGTGCAGGTGAATCTAAGAGGAGGAGGGGGCCTAATACCGTGGAACAAGCATTCAACATGGGAGCAAGGGAGGAATTGGATGCATTGATTGGTAGGATGTTCTTCACCGGGGGATTGTCCTTCAACTTGACAAGAAATCTATATTATGTCAAGGCTTTTGCATATGTCGTAAGCAATCCAATCTCTGGTTACAAGCCTCCCGGTTACTATTCCATGAGGACCACTGTCTTACAACGTGAGAAAACTCACGTAGCGAGGTTGATGGAGCCCATCAGAGGCACATGGCAACAGAAGGGGGTCTCCATTTATAGTGATGGGTGGGCTGATGCACAAAGATGGCCCATCATCAATTTTATGGCGGTATGTGAAGGTAAGCCAATATTCTTGAATGCCGTGAATGCCGAGAAAAAAGTCAAGAATAAGTATCTTATCCAAGCACAGCTAGAAAAGTGCATCATAGAGGTGGGACCGATAAATATCATCCAAATCATAACTGATAATGTTTCGGCATGCAAGGCCGCGGGAGGGCTTGTGGAGGGTACTTGGCCTCACATATTTTGGACTCCTTGTGTATTCCATACACTCAATCTTGCTATCAAGAATATTTATGCGGCTAAGAACACGGAAGCAAATATCGTGGCTTATGTACAATTATATTAGATTACAGAGATCTCCCATGATGCATTGCTTATAAAGAATTTTATCATGAACCACTCTATGCGACTTTCCATGTTCAATGATTATTCAAAGATGAAGCTCCTATCGATTGCCGACACAAGATTTGCCTCGTGGATTATTATGTTGAAGAGGTTTAAGGTCGTCAAGAGAGGCCTCCAAGACTTGGTCCTTAGTGATCGATGGAGCTTGTATAGAGAAGATGATGTAGGGAAAGCTCAATTTGTGAAAGAGAAAGTCCTCGATGATTTGTGGTGGGACAAAATAGATTTTATTCTTAACTTCATTGGCGCAATCTATGAAATGATAAGGGTCACCGATACCGATACACCATGTCTTCATTTGGTGTATGATATATGGGATACAATGATTGAGAAGGTGAAGCAAGCTATTTATAGGCATGAGGGCAAAAGGGATAACGAGGAATCTCATTTTTATGAGGTGGTTCACAAGATCTTGGTGGATCGATGGAACAAGGGAAACACCCCGCTTTAGTGCTTGGTACACTCTTTAGTTCCAAGGTAATATTTTATATTTCACTCTTTAATGTGAATATTTTAATTAATTAAAACCTTGTGGGCTAATTCATGTTATTAACGAACATATGTACTATCATTCCACATGGCTCAATGAGAACGTCAATCGACAAGCTCCAAATCAAGATATTGAGATCTCTACGGAAAGAGCAAAGTGCTTAAGAATATATTATCCTAACCCCGATGAATGACGGGCGGTGAACTTGGAATATGCTAAGTTTGTGGGGTCTTTGGAGGCTTTTAGTAATCCGGGTTCTCTTTCCGATAGAGGACATATGGATCCAAAGTCATGGTGGCTTCTTTATGGTGCAAATACTCCAAATTTGCAAGCATTGGTCGTAAAGCTTCTAGGCTAACCTTGTTCCTCTTATTGTTGTGAACAGAATTAGAGTACGTATGTTTTCATTCACTCCTTAAAGAGGAACAAGCAAACCCCGGCACGGACGGAGGATCTTGTTTATGTTCACACCAACATTCGCTTACTTTCTCGAAGTTCAGAAGAGTATATGGAAGGGGAATTAAGAATGTGGGATATTGGTGGAGATGCTTTCGACTCATTTCAAGGTGTCGGCATGTTAGATGTTGCTACCCTTTCTCTTGATGAGCCCATGATGGAGATCGTTGTGTTTGAGGAGGATGAAGGAGTTGAAGACATAGAATAATCTTTTTGATGTTTCAACTTGAAAACTTTATTTTAAGATACGCTTTTGGGTGTAATTTTTATATTTTTACAATATTAGTAACTTAATATTTTGTAGTCATGGAGCTAGTTGCAACTTGAACTTTATTCTCTTGTATTTTTATATGATCAAGATGAAAGTAATAAAAATTAAAATTTGGTATTATCTTCAAATCAGTTACATAACTTACATTTATCATTGATTATACAAGCCAATGTTACATAATAATAAAACATAAAAATTGATCTATTTTTCTATATGTTCATATTTTCTTTCTTGTCTGCTTTAACATTATTGTCTTTAATTCTCCAAGAGATCATTGTCATATCGACGTCTAAATTCACACCTGCAATACACACTTTCCTTTAGTTTCTTATTTATAATATCCACTTTACATAACAAAAAAAATATGAAAATGTAATAGGAATTTAATTCAATATTGATCTATATATAATAATAATATTAAAAAATCTAGCTGTGTCGCCATGCCTTATTTTTTTGGGTTTTGTCGTGTCCGTGTCCGTGTGCGTGTCATGTCCGTGTCGCCGTGTCCATGCTTCATAGGTAATACCCTCAAACTTTTTTAATTAAGTTAGAGCTCTAGTAAAGTTTTTGTTTTATTTTGTGCTTGTCCACCTTACCTGCAAGATGTGATCTTGATGCATGTTTCGTGCAATACATTTGGGCCCCGTTTGGCAAAGGGTTAATGAAGAGTGGTTAAAGAGAAGGATTAATGCACTTAGCCCATTTGATAATCCGAAGGACTAAATTATTAACCCGTTAAATAAGTTTTATTTTAGCCCTTATGATCAGTTTTAGTGTTTGGGAATAACAATGATTTTGACTATTTTCTTTATAATTAGAAGGGTTAACTCTTATTCCATCTAAATAGTAGTATTAGTAAACCCCTCATTTTGAGGGGTTAACTTAACCCTTCTATATTTTTTATGTTTGGCAAATTATGGATGGTTAACTCACTTTAACCCTCATATAGATTTGTTGTGTTTGGCAGGTTAAGAAGGGGTTAAGTCTCCTTAACCCCTCACTTAATCCTTTGCCAAACGGTACCTTGAGGATTTTTCTTCAACCATCCAGATATCGCATAAACAACCAGTAGTTCATTTCCATGCTCGGCCACAAAGTCATTCAACAACCTAATCAAAATAAGAGGCAACTTTTCTAAAGCATATCTCACAGAAGTTTATATAATAATTATTATCTAGTTAATTCCAGATCCATACATCTTAGCATAATTTGATGACTACGAAAAGTTGCGGCTAAGCCATTTGTAAGAAACCTGTTATATCAAAAATTGAAGATGTAGTTTGCATTGTATGATGACATCACAGTAGTATGGTTGACACCTCTTTGAGTTAATATTATATATACTTTTTAGTATAAACAATGACAGTGTTTTAAAATTTTATTACGTCAGCATAATAGCTAAATTATTTGATATTTAACAAAGTAAATAAAACTCATCTTGTCCACTATGCATTTTTAGTATGTATTCCTACTTATTTTACTATCTCCTACCATTATTTTATCACTCAGCCATCGCAAGTGATTGCTTTTAACTAAACAGGGATGTCCAATATAAGTTCAATGACTGGTCATTGTGGGAGATTCAAATTTTGGCATTTGCAGACTAATCCTGTCGCAGAACTGATGCGAAAAGGGGGAGGGGGTCTATCGGAATCAGCGATTTAATTTGAACAACGCACCGTTTTGCCAAAAATCATGATATTCAGTAGGAAATTAATTAAAGCAGTTAACGCGACAGATGGGTTTAAATAAGATTTGCAACGATATTCCTAAACAATTCCAATCTCGAATAATTTATTCGCAACATCAATTATCATTTTCGCAAGTTCTAAGATCAATATCAAATTTTCAACAGTCACAGATTCAGTTCTCTCAACTCACAGATATAATATAAGCAGCGAATATATGATAAGAATTTAGAGATGTGCTACTCATGCAATTAACTAATAAATTAAAATTAACAGAAAATTACTGAGCGAGAGAAAAACGAAACCTTCTTTCGATCACTAAGATTATCCGCTTGCTGTATTGATTATTTGTTCCCGAAATTAATCGAATCTAAAGGCCCATTAACTACAGTGGAGTCCACAGCCCAATTTAACAAGAAATCCATCAATATATTTTGATCTCTCTTCTTCTTCGATCTCAGGGAAAAAAAAGAAGAAGCCTCACTGCGATTTCGATCTGAGGAGAGGTGGACGGTGGCTGCTCGAGGATGAGGTAGCGGCGCTCTCCGTTGTGAACAGGTGGCGGCGCTCTCCGTTGTGAACAGGTGGCAGCTTGCTAGAGAACTCGAGGCTTGGACAGGAGGTGAGGAGGGTAGGGCGGCGTCGAAGGCGCTCGGAGATGGAGTGGGTCAGGGGTTCGGGTACTTGGACGGTTGCTGGAGGAAGAGGAATCGGAGGTGGGGTTTGGTGGCGGTGGAGGTCAGGGAGGAGGGGAGTTGGCAGCTGGGGAAAAGGAACGGGAGAGGGAGGCTGTTGGGTTCGGAGGTTGAGGAAGATGAGGGTCGGAGTTTTGTAGAGGAGGAGGAGGTGATGTTGGCGGTGCTGGAGGTTGAAGACGAAGAGCAGGGGTTCGGGAGGGGGAGCGGTGGCGTTGTTTTGGAGAGGGAGGGAATGAGAGTTGGGTTGGGTTGCGTTGCTTAGAGGAAGAAGATGAGCAGGGTTGATTTTTTTTTCTTTTATTTTTTTTATGTGGAGGAGAGAAGAAGGAATTTGCAACTTGGAAGAAACGAAGAAAACAAAATCTTAACCTAGGATTTCACACCCCTGAATGTTTCACACAAACAGTTAGGCTAATACCATATTTTTTTCATTTCATTCACCCCTTTCAAAAATCTGATTACAGAGCTCTTTTATAGAGCAATTACAATCCCACAAATCACTCTAACCAATTATTAACTTCCAAATCTAAACCTAATTTGAAATTCAAATCTAAACCAAAATTCGAAATTCAAATTAACTACTAAACAAAACTGAAATAATTAAAGTTCAAATGCAAATATAGAAATGTCATTCTTGTCCTCATCATTCTCCCCGGGTAGGAGAAAACTCGACTCCGTCGAGTTAGCTGCAGAAACTTGTCATCTTCAATATACTCTGTCTGCCTCTTAATCTGCCGTCAGTTATTTTTCATCATCTCAAATCATTAGTTAAATCGCCTTGTAAATTCATCATCTAAAATATTATCAAAATTCACTGCTGTGTGGGTGAATATATAGAAGTGGGTGTAAAGTGAAAGAACTCTCAGAAATAATGGGCTAGGGTCAGGCTTATATCAGTGGACTGTCAATAACATTGTGAACTGCTTAATCAATCAATATTAAAAATAGAACTATGACCAAATCGAATAAATGTTGCTATTAATTAGTTCAAGAATTGGAAAAGTTCATAAATATCATGTCAAATCTTAAACAGCTATAAATAAACTGTATTGGACAAGTCCAAACCATCTCAATTATCATCATTAACTGTTTTAAATTATGTCCAGACTTCATATCATTCATTTCAGTTAACAATGTATTAATTCAAGTTAGATCACTGATTCCCCATTATATGATCAATACAAAATAGAAATAATGTAAATCAACTCAATTGTTCATGATGAAATGCAGACTCAAACAATGTGATCAATGACAGATGTAAACTCAACGAAGTGTCTAAAATGCATGACGTCCTCTATCAAATGGAATAATTAGGTGTTCCTTCGTTAATATGTATAATAAATTTCCTATTTTTACAGTGATAAGGAGGAACGTGCAAACACATGCATGAAGGAGTGTTTTCGTGCGCTTAATATGAAGGAGAAAGGAAATAAAAACACTCATGCTCAAACTTGTATCCCTAATCACTATAGATTCCCAAAAAGGATCAGTGTATATGTAAGTGACTATCGGGACAATGCATGGGGATGTGATATCTAATATGGTAAGTGTTTCACTATGCTCAATTTGGGTTTCAACTTCCATACAGATATCCGAGTGAACCGAATCAAGAACTAAATTAGGAACGTGTTGGGTGTCATGTTTGTCTGGGAGGACTTCGTAGGGAATATCAACAACGTTTTCAATCATTGGAGTTGGTTCAGGAGGAGTTGAAGTTTCAATTTCAAAAACAACTTCAGAGATAACATCAGTGGGCTCCGTGATCAGAGGGGTAGTTTTAGAAGAAATGGGAATGCATGGTTTGTCAATTTTAGTATTCTGGAATTCCTTATCAGAGTTAGATTCTATCAAATCTACGGCCTGGTTAACGGTTTTCTCAATAATAGATTTTGATTCCGTTATAGGCGGCTTATCAATTCTAACTCTGAACGGAGTTGTACAGACGGATGCAACGTGCCCATATCCTTGACAATTGTAACACTGAATTATTGGGTTAAGTTTGGAGAGATCTCTCTCTGATTTCTGGCCCTTGGGATCGACTCTAGATTGGGAATAACTAGGGTTAAATTGACTCGGAGGCTGACTAGAGGTAGTGGCACGAGAAGGCTGGGAGGAATGAGTTCGAAAATCCTGACTCCTATGAGATTGGTGGAATTTGGCTTCATCTAGATCTTGAACTAAGGCGTAAGCTCTCTCAAGGATGTTTACTCCTCGAGCAAAGAGTTCGGTTTAGAGGTCACTTCTCAATCCGGCTCTAAACTTTGACAAAACTTTCATTGGTGCCTCTTGCTCAATGGTGCTGCATCGAGTAAACAATTCATCAAATTGAGCAATGTACTCTTTTGCAGATTTGGTTCCCTGAGTAAGACAATGCCACTTATCTAGCAATCCATAAACAAACGATGGCGGGAGATATTTCCGTTTCAGTTCGTTGGCCATTTCTCACCAAGTAAAAATTGGTAACTCACCTCTAATATGCCTTATCATTTCAAAGTTGGACCAATATTGACAGGCGGGTCCGGTGAGCTTTATTGTGGCAAACTTGACTTTCTGGGATTCCGTCAGGGCGTACCAATCGAAGTAGCGATCCATGCTCTTCAGCCAGTCAAAGAAAGTTTCTGGGTCGAGCCTACCATCAAAGGTTGGTGGATCAGGCATGGGTTGAGGTGGGGATCGATGAACTATGTATCCATGACCTTGCGGTGGGAATCCATAGCCTTGACCTTGTGGCGGTGGAGTTGTAATCCACATTTTTTTAATCTCACTAATCTTTTGTGGGTTTCATCAATTGGTGCTGCTAGTTCAGCGAATTTCTCAAGGAGTTCGGGATCTATGTTATCTGACAGGCTGGACTCACTAGATGATTCACTAGACTCTCCTAATCAGGATAGATCTGTGCGAGTGGGCATGCACTAATAATTAGATGAGATGAATGGTGTGCACAAACAGCTAAATGAGATGAATGAGTTTTTTTAATATCAAATAAAAGACTCAATTAATCTAAAAAATAAAAATAAAAATTTCCTACCCTAGAACCATGCTCTGATACCAAAAATAATGCGAAACGGGGGAGGGGGTCTATCGGAATCAGCGATTTAATTTGAACAACGCACCGTTTTGCCAAAAATCATGATATTCGGTAGGAAATTAATTAAAGCAATTAACGCGACAGATGGGTTTAAATAAGATTTGCAACGATATTCCTAAACAATTCCAATCTCGAATAATTTATTCGTAATATCAATTATCATTTTTGCAAGTTCTAAGATCAATATCAAATTTTCAACAGTCACAGATTCAGTTCTCTCAACTCACAGATATAATATAAGCAGCGAATATATGATAAGAATTTAGAGATGTGCTACTCATACAATTAACTAATAAATTAAAATTAATAGAAAATTACTGAGCGAGAGAAAAACGAAACCTTCTTTCGATCACTAAGATTATCCGCTTGCTGTATTGATTATTTGTTCCCGAAATTAATCGAATCTAAAGGCCCATTAACTACAGTGGAGCCCACAGCCCAATTTAACAAGAAATCCATCAATATATTCTGATCTCTCTTCTTCTTCGATCTCAGGGAAAAAAAAGAAGAAGCCTCACTGCGATTTCGATCTGAGGAGAGGTGGACGGTGGCTGCTCGAGGATGAGGTAGCGGCGCTCTCTGTTGTGAACAGGTGGCGGCGCTCTCCGTTGTGAACAGGTGGCAGCTTGCTAGAGAACTCGAGGCTTGGACAGGAGGTGAGGAGGGTAGGGCGGCGTCGGAGGCGCTCGGAGATGGAGTGGGTCAGGGGTTCGGGTACTTGGACGGTTGCTGGAGGAAGAGGAATCGGAGGTGGGGTTTGGTGGCGGTGGAGGTCAGGGAGGAGGGGAGTTGGCAGCTGGGGAAAAGGAACGGAAGAGGGAGGCTGTTGGGTTCGGAGGTTGAGGAAGATGAGGGTCGGGGTTTTGTAGAGGAGGAGGAGGTGATGTTGGCGGTGCTGGAGGTTGAAGACGAAGAGCAGGGGTTCGGGAGGGGGAGCGGTGGCGTTGTTTTGGAGAGGGAGGGAATGAGAGTTGGGTTGGGTTGCGTTGCTTGGAGGAAGAAGATGAGCAGGGTTGATTTTTTTTTCTTTTATTTTTTTTATGTGGAGGAGAGAAGAAGGAATTTGCAACTTGGAAGAAACGAAGAAAACAAAATCTTAACCTAGGGTTTCACACCCCTGAATGTTTCACACAAACAGTTAGGCTAATACCATATTTTTTTCATTTCATTCATCCCTTTCAAAAATCTGATTACAGAGCTCTTTTATAGAGCAATTACAATCCCACAAATCACTCTAACCAATTATTAACTTCCAAATCTAAACCTAATTTATAATTCAAATCTAAACCAAAATTCGAAATTCAAATTAACTACTAAACAAAACTGAAATAATTAAAGTTCAAATGCAAATATAGAAATGTCATTCTTGTCCTCATCAAGAACTTTACTACATTGCTAATGCTTCCTCTTTAATTAAAGCTTGTATGTAAACTCCCACTAATGCACCTTTCATTTATTTAACAAATCCTCTTCCACATCTTTGCTCACGGATTATTTAACAAACTCTTTTCCACTAATCCCTCACCTAACTTCCCCTTATCTCCCCACAACTTTAAATTCTCCCCAACACTAAATCTCCACAAATCCCTCCACAAAAACTAAGGGGGTGTTTGTCTACTTGCAACTGAGTTGAAAGTATGAAAGTGACTCTTTTTTGAAAGTGCGAAAATGCATCCAAGTCAGCATACAAGTGACATATATTGTTTGTTTGCAAAAAACAAGTTATTGTTGAAAGTAGAAAAGTGAGGATGATGTGGTAATATTATTTTGTTTATTTATATATTAAAAAACCATGTTTTTCTTTAAATCACTCCCCTTCTCTATTTACCATTTTGAACCTTATTCAGGACTGAGATCATGTAGTCATCGACACTAATTTAATAAAATAAATAAAACCTAAGACATATATACCCAAAACTAAGCAATCATCATGGATAGTTCTAGTATAATCTCACTGACAAAATTTTAGCAAAAAAGAAATTCTTGGTATTATTAACATTATGATCAAATTATTTTTGTAATACTTGCAAGTGGAGATGAGAGAATCACAAAGAACACCCAAGCTACAAAATGTAAATAACCCAATTATTTATTTTCAATGAAAACAAATATCAGTGACATATTTCAAACTACTGTTGCAACAAAAAATGATGAGAATAGTATTCAAGATGCGGGGAAAAACAGTGAGATTATTTCTATGGAGGTAAAAAATAAAAAGGAGAAAAATACAGCGGGAAAATAAAAGAGGCGTGAAAGAAAAAAATAGAGGATAGGAGATACCGTTGAAGATGAAACAAATCTGATATATTAATTATTATATTATTTTTAATATAATGTGGTCCCCACTTTTCACTTTCATAGCTCACTTCTGCACTTTTTTAGGGGATGTTGAAATTGCAAAAAATCTAACGTGGACTATATTTTGGATCTCACTTTCATTATAACTTTCAATAAAACAAACAAGTGAAGTCTCAAGAATAAGTGACTTTCATACTTACAATTTTCACTTACAACTAAACAAACACCCCCTAAATCTCAATCAAATCTCCACTAATCTTTCCACTAAAACTGAACCTCCTCTAACCTATCCATAAAACTCTCTTCCACGTTTTTTTCTCACGGGGAGAGAGAGAGAGAGAGAGAGAGAGAGAGAGAGAGAGACTTCTCACAGGAAGAGAGAGAGAGAGAAAGAAAGAAAGAAAAAAAGAAAGAAAAAAAAGAAAAAAAAAAGAGAGGAATGAAGACCTCTGGTTAGAAAACAATAGAGAAGGAAGGGGAAATTCAATCAATCCGTCTTTAGAAATTGTTATCTTTTAGATCTAATACGCAGGCAAGCATTTTCTTATCCAACTCTTTTATTTTTCATGATCACCTTATTTTTTTCATAATTGGCAAGCATATTTTATCTTGCTCATTATTATGATGCAAGCATTTTCTTATCTTTTAACTCTTTTATTTTCATGATCACCTTATCTAATTACTAGTATTACTTTCTAGAAAATCATGAGCAATAGATTGTAGCTGCCAAAATGTTTTAATGGAATTTCCATAACCGGGACTCATTAATAATACAAAATTTAGGTTTTTCCCTCCACAAAACTCATTTCAGTCTTACTGATAGTTAGGACTCTATCCATTTAATTTAGAATTCTGGTTATTCAACTTTGTTTGGATAGAGCAGTATTTCTTTATATTTTTCCCTATTAAAGGTTCATACAAAAACTTGCTGACGATGCCTTGTTCTTCATTCTTTGTTGACCACATAGTTTTTATTCGAAGGATTTATGTTGGGTCCTATGTCATTTGTCTTTTTGTAAGCATCGGTCAAATTGCATTTGTCTGTGTTTTATACTCTTTCGTGATTTTCGCAATTGTATGAGCAAAGTTTCATTTATTTAAATTGTCAGTGTTAGATGTACACACATATACGTAGTAATAATTTGTCAAATGTGTAAGTAAAATGATCAAAAATTAGTATCGCACATGAAGGTCATCACAGTAAATGTTAAAATCATAGGGTACAGAGTTGAGCAATATTGGTGAGATTTCATCATCAAATGTTTACATGCAGTAAAGTATGCGATTAGTATGAGTTAAGCGTAGGTTGGTCAGTGTAAGTCAATGTCATCGTAGATTCATTTCGATTTTCACGAATACAAGTGGCATGTATTATATGTGACAACAAATGGTCATGCAAATAGTCACACATAAGTGTATATACTTAAAAGTGTTGTGTAACAGTGCACACATTGACTGATTGACACATGATGTAAGCATACACACTTATACATATAAAATTGTGTACATTAATAATATAGCTAGTGATCATATATTAACGCATATATATATTTTTATAGTATGGTCTAAGTATAAGTTGAGATTTATGAAGCCATATTACATTTGTATATAGATGTTAGCAGCAATGAGGTCACACACATATTAGTACAATTCACTATTTCAAAAAATGGTCTAGTAGAGGTTAGCAGCAGGAGATGTAGTAGTATCTTAGAGTGAGGCAGCATGATTCACATCATAGCAAGAAACTGTTAGTGTGCAGATGGTAGTAGGTTAAAGTATGTACACGTGCAATGTGCGTAACGGGTGATATTAGGGATCTTATTTAATAATAGTATGTAGTTTGACAAAGCGTGTATAGTCAGCAGATACATTCAAGTTTAGTATTATAAAGATACTAGTCGTGAACACCGTGTAAAACACGACATATTATTCTTTTTCCTGCTATAGTAATCCCAATTTTTAAATGTTACAGTACTATTTTTAAATTTTTTGGATTGCTACAGTTCCGCCGCTGCTACAGATTTTTTAAATGCTACAGCATTCTCATGTGCTGCGGTAGCGTTTTTTCAAAATTACTATGTAGGCACTCAAAAATTGCCAAGAGGCAGACGAGAGTCGCAACTCATTATAATGAACCTCGCTAGCCAAGACAAACGTCGAAGTTCAGTTGAAATCCAGATTCGAACTCAGAAAGGCGAGGCTCGACAAGACAACGAGGCTCCGGCTCGACAAGGCAACGAAGCCAATTACATCACCTTTTGAGTCGACACAGGGGGTCGTCTCGTCTCGGATCTTCGATTCGACTGCCAACGCCTTTCGAGTCGACACGAAGGGGTCTCGTCTCGGACTTCGAGTCGACTATCACCGCCTCTCGAGTCGACACGAAGGGGTCTCGTCTCGGATCTTCGAGTCGACTACCACCGCCTCTCGAGTCGACACGAAGGGGTCTCATCTCGGGTCTCATCTCGGACTTTGAGTCGGCTATCACTGCCTCTCGAGTCGACACGAAGGGGTCTCGTCTCAGGTCTTGTCTCGGACTTCGAGTCGGCTATCACCGCCTCTCGAGTCGACACATGAGAATCGTCTCGTCTCGGACTTCGAATCAATCATCACTGCCTTTCGAGTCGGCACAGGGACGTCACAGCAGCAAAGTTCGACATCAAAGTCAAAGCTCGCAAACACGGAGGGGTTCAATATCAAAGACGAGGCTTGCCAACACAGCGAGGTTCGATATCAAAGATGAGGTTCACCAACACAGGAGGTTTGACATCAAAGACGAGGTTCACCAATACAATGAAGCTCATCACTCACTTCAAATTGGGCTATAACAGTCCCAAAGACCATGATAGTTACGTGGGCTAAGTGGTAGGCGTCGGTTACGCCCACAACCGCATCAGTTATGCCCACGTTCCCATGACTTCAGCACGTCAGTTATGTGCTAAACTCCTATAAATAGCCTCGAGCAGCTATTAGAGGGAGACATAGACTTGGGGGAATTTTCGGAGATCAAACTACGCGCACAAGAACATTCAGAGATCTACATCACCAATCCAAGCTCTTCAACAATTTTGTTCTAATCGTCAACGGGAAGCAATCTCAGCATGAGCATCGAGGGAAGCATCCTTTCGCCATCAAGAACCCACATTAAATTAAAGAGAAGTCAAATCAAAACTTTTCTTCCTCTGTAATTGAGAGAGAGAGAGAGAGCGATTGTAATAGATTTGTACCGAGCGATCGAATCTTAATTCTTCAAATTAAAGAAATCAATCAAATTTTTTCAACCCTATATAAGATGGCGACCACAGTGGGTGAAGCCATTGTTTTTGACGAATTGGTGGTGGCGCAGTCAGACAATATTGCGGTGGGAACTAAAGTTGAGACTCTGGTCATCGAGTTTGACCAGACCAAGTACGAGGAATTCATCTCCTTTGGTGCTTCCAGTCCTACGAAGGCACGCAAGTGCCATCGAGTCTCTTATGAGACTTCAACCCATCTGGCTTCTGATGACTCGACTCGAGTGAACCTCGAGGAGAAAACTTTGCCTCTGAAAGATGAGGCTCTGAAAACCAGCCTTTGGTCTAAAAGATGGGTTGTCAAATAACCTAGCCGAACTTCGGTTGATAATGAACAACCTAGCCAAACATTGGCTTCTGTTGTTGAACCTCGCCCAGCTTTGGCTGAGGCAGGATCTACCGCAGGTCCGCTTTCGAGACGCGTGCAACAATGTCAACGTTAGAATCAAGCTCTCCGCAAGGCTCAAGCCTTGGTCTCGTTGGATGGTTTCCATTATCGACCAAAAGCTAATCAATCTAAAGCCAATAAGTCTGTCGAGGGTCGAGTGGCTGAGGAACGTCAAGATGACGAGCCTCATCCCCGCATCCAAGCAAGCCCAGAAAACGAACCTCGTTCTCAAGACGAGGTTCAATCAATTCAAGATGGCCAAGTTTAGGTTTGTCAGAAAGACGAACCTCGAGCTAAGAGCCAACCGAGAAAGCGAGTACGCCAAGCTCGTTCTACCAACGAACCTCATCACAAACATGTGAATGACGAAGTTTGTTCAGCTACTCAAGCTTGTCAACCTCTATCCTTTAGAGGGTCTCACTCGGGTAAAGCTAAGTTACCAAATTCGGTTGGGGTAACCCTGACATTGATCTCTGATACTTTCTCAATCGCAAGCGCAACATGAGTCAGATGCAGTCTCATTGTTGCTGTGAAAAGTTAATCTCCGCAGTCCTCTCCCAATGCCCATGTGGGGAATCAGCACATAAGTCTACAGTCTTTGAACGACTGTCAGAACCTTCGACGATTCCTTCGTCTAGAAGAAGACACTTTTGTCCTAAGAAGCAAGTGTCCAAGAATCGCCACGTCGAAGTGACGATCAATATGGTTGGTAAAGGCGAGGGTAAAACCCAAACCGATTCTTCTGAGTCCTCCAATCTTGAGTTTTCCCCAGGATTACGAGAAGCACTCATTAAAAGACATGGTGTTTACCAACACACCCGTACCCGTACTGGAGCAAGGATCCCGTTGGATTACCGAAAACTAGCGGGTATATCCTATGATGTCAATGAAGAGCCTGAAAACTCTGTCAATGCAACATCTCAACCTTCCAGCACTGATCAAAGCGAGCGAGCAAGTGTTCATATGGCTGGTAATGATGAAGAGATGGCAAGGAAGCTGGAAGAACAACAAGCAACTATCCTCCAACAACAAGAGTCTATCAGGCGTATGAAGGCAATGTTAAAGAATCTTACCAATAAGAAGAAAGCTAATGGTGAAGGCTCCAAATCAAGACGTAGACGACCCTCATCCGAAGCTGAAGGGTCTAAACGTCGACACCACGACGATGCCAACGCTGAAGACGAAGAGGAAAAATTCATCAAGTCCATTTTGAATCATCTGAAGCTGAATCCAACCGTCGTACAAAAGAGCAGAACCATAAGTTGGATGACTTTCAAAAGCAGCTTGATACTTTGAAGCTTCATAGAAACTTTAGAGAACTGGGGGTTGTTAGATCGTACCCTACTGAATGGGATGTCATCCCTATCCTCCAAAGTTCAAGCCACTCAACCTCCTACAGTTCTACGGCAAGAGGTCTCCTACCCAGCATATATACTACTTCCAGGCGCAAACTGGACACATAGTGGGGAATGATCTTATTATGACTCGACTGTTCATAAGCACCCTCAAAGGAGTCACTTTTGAATGGTTTCGCAAGCTGGAACCAGACTCCATCAAATCTTGGGCTGACATAGAAAGGCTCTTTATGGCCAGATTCTTCGACAATGACAAAAAAGTATCTATGGCCACCCTGCTAGCTGAAAAGCAGAAGAAAAAAGAGTTTGTCAGCAACTTTGTCAAGAGATTTAGAAATCGGTCGCTACATTGTTGTGATCAAGTCTCCGAACGTACGTGGATCGAGATGTGTCGCAACAATCTCTCGATCCATATTTTATCTAAGATTGGAGCGGTGAAGACCCGAACTTGGAAAGAGCCTGTTCGCCAAGGTGAACAGGTTAAAAACATGCTCAAAAGGCTAGACGCTGAGGAGCCATGTGAATCTCGAAGAGGGGGTAACCAGAGCGACTTCACCCCTCAGAAACAATCAAAAGGGAATGAAACTTTTGCAATGGAAACCACTACCTCCCCTAAATCTTCTTCGAAGCAGAAGGGCAAATCTTCGGATAGCCGCTTCCAGCAGAAGTACGACTTCAACGATGAGCAGGTCGTACCAATCCTCAAGTCCTTGATTAAGGCAAAGAAGATCAAGTTCCCAGAATCAATGCGACCTGAGGAGATATCAAGAACGGATGATCCCAACTACTGTTTGTACCACAGGATGGTTCATCATCCCAGTTCTAAAGTTAGGGGATAAGGCTCGTCATCTTGACGTTCCTCAGCCACTCGACCCTCGACGGACTTATTGGCCTTAGTATGATTAGCTTCCAGGCCCCTAACTTTGAAAATTCTTTCACCCTTTTTTACATTTTCCCCAAACCTCTACTCATTGTGGTTCTTCCAATATATATATACACACACACACATACACACACACACACACACACACACACACACACACACACACACACA
>BQKN01062910.1:0-42340 GCA_022839385.1 Asparagus kiusianus
GACCCGCTGGTGTTGAATCCGTAAATCGTCGTGCCAGTGGACGCTAATTTGCTAGTCGGGATTCCGAGATGATGCATCAATCGGAATGGCATGATGCTAACAGCGGAACCCGGATCAACTTGGATCCGGTTGACAACGCTGGAGCCAATATGCCCGGTGAAATACAGGGGCCTATCATGATTTGAGTTCTTCGTCTGCATATCTTCCTTGGTGAAAGAGATGCAGGGGAAGTGATGAGCCGCCAAATTGCATTGTTGAGCTGATGATTCTGGTTCTTCAGGAGATGGCTTGATGCGAGTCAAGAAGGCTTCTGAATCACTCAAGGCTTCTTGTAGTGCTTTCCGTGTATCATTCGACAACCGCAGCAACTCGTACAGAGTTATCCTTGCCGGGATGTTGGCCAATTGCGCCATGATGTCGAAATGAGGTGGAGAGCTTGTATTCCCCGGTTTGTCTCGTCCAATTGGATGATTGAATCGAGACGGCCTCGGGTTCTGAGCTTCTTGACGTACAGGCTCTTTTCCTTTATCCTTCTGCGGGATTCTCTCCATAGCCACCGCAGGTGTTGGGGGAATTGCTGAAATCCCCAGTTCTGACAGCGTCGTGGAAGGTGGGGTTTTGGTACCCAACTGTTCGGTAGCTTCCGGATACTTGAAATGATATTCGTTCCCGCTTCGGGTTACAAAAGCTTCCTGCTCGTCTTCAGAAAGCGGGAAGGTTGGAATTCTGTCGTCATCCACCCCCGGTATAGCAGAGGCTCCGCAACAGGATTTGCCCTTCTTCTTTGACTTCTTCTTGTTCTTGGTGGAAGAATTCGTGGCCCATTGTTCATCTCCGATCAAGTCCGGATGAACCCACAAGATCTCGCCATTTGGGGCTGTGTGTGGCACAAGCCCTTTCTGACGCTGTTGGTGCGGATCATCATTCACCGTCTTCACCGCCGCTTTGATCACCGACTCGTGTTGGAACCAACTCGAGGGAACAGATCCAAAGCTAATGGATACGGTATTTGCACCCACCTTCTTCTCTTTGGGCTGCTTCATGGTGATAACCCCAACATCAATTAGAGCCTGAATTTTATCTTTGAGAGCGTAGCACACCTTGGTAGGATGGTGCACCGCTCGGTGGAATGCGCAGTATTTCGGATCGTTGACCCTCTTGGCATCTTCCTGATCCTGAATTGGCGGCAGCTTGATCTTGTTGTTCTCCACGAGGTATTTGAAAATACCCGGGATTTCATCCTCTTTGAATGAGTAGACTTTTGGGAACCTTGGCTCCCCAACCTTTTGCTTCTGGGGCTGTTGCTGCCACCTGGGTTGTTGAGGCGCCCTCTGCTGCTGCTGTTGCGGCTGTTGCGGCTGTTGCGGCTGTTGCGGCTGTGCTTGCACCTCAAAGACTTGATTTGCGACCACTGCATTCGCATGCGCCTTCCCTTTACCCTTGGGGGTAAAATTTGGTTGCGGGGCATTATTGGGTATTTGCCCTCTCTCCGCTTTCTTCCTCTTGAGGAATCGCTCGGCTCGCTCTCCCCGCATCTTTAAATCCTTCCAGGTTTTGGACGGCGCCATTCCCATGGCTTCAAGGATGTCGAGCGTCAAGTTGTTGTGGCAAGTCTCAAGAATAAAATCTTCGCTAACCGGATCCCTGCAATTCATAGCCTTGTTCCGGAACCTCTTCACGAAGTTTTCAACCGTCTCGCCGTTCTTTTGTTTTTCATCGAACAGCGTGCCGATTGAAACCTCGGTGTCATCATCAAAGAAATTCGTTAGAAACATGTCCTCCATGTCATCCCAGGTGTTGATGCTCCCGGGTTTGAGACGGCGATACCAATCGAAGGCAGCTCCGCGAAGAGTGCCGACGAATGACCGCACCATGAGGGGCTCATTTCCGGAAATAATTCCTAAATGAGACTTGAAATAGATTAAGTGTTGGGTAGGAGAACCCTTCCCATCAAACGGTGTAAAGTTAATTAGATTAAACTTTGCCGGGTATGGGATCGATTCCCACTCCCTTGGGTAGGGACAGGGTATACCGGATCTTTTTACCTCCTGAGCATTCATCAATGCATTGATCTTGCTCTCCAGGTCCTTCATCTTCTTGTCATCGCTCGTCTCGGCCTTTGAATGGCTTCTGGGAGAGGTGACGTGGTCCTCTTTTGCATTATCTTCTGCGGGACCACCCCCGTTGTCGGTGTTGACAGGAGGGATATTGATATTATCCGCTTCCCGTTCATTCTCCTCTGGATTCGGAGTATTGCGACGACCGGGCTCTCCTTGGTGAACCGTCAACGCCGCGATTTGTTGGTCGTGCATCTCCCTCATCCGCTGCAGGGTCATCTCCATTTCAAACTTGAAGCTCTCCTTTTGCTTGGCCAGGGCTTCTTCAAGTATCTTGGACACTTGTTCAGCACTGATCATGAGTGATTCGTAAGGTTGGCCCGCACTCGAGGCCGTGTCATCGGATGCCACCGCCGAGCAGGAGTCCGAATCAGCCTCTGATTCTTCTTCTTCTAAGGAGAGTCCAATTGGCACCCTTTGGTAGTTCTTTTGGCCGCTGGTTCCGGGCCGCAACCGTGTCATGCACCGGGATATCTCGGCCAGCTGTTCTATGCTGAAGGGTTGCGCTGAATTTCCCCTGCCAGTCATGTTGACCGACACTCTTGGATATTCATCTCCTTGGCGGAGCAATTTCTTCTTGTGGAAACGCTTCGGCTTGGAGAGTCTCTCGAACACCGAGATTCTTCTTGGTGGACTGTCGCAACCACACTCGGACAGCACCGCCTTGATGATGTTAGCACACGGGCAGCGGGGCTCCATATCCTGCATAAATCTTTTTCGGGATTTTCCAATACCCCCAGCCCTGTAGTACAGCTCATCAGCTTGGTAGCTGGAGCAACCTACAGAGTGCTGGTGGGTGTTCCCTGATACAACACGCTCATCCTCGAATGAGTGTGCTTCCCTTTGAGAATGCAACACTTGGTCAGATTTTTCAAGAGTGGCCCGTTCGATTTTACGCTTTTGTGAACGTAAAAACCGAACGGGCTCTTTTGGTTCGACTCGCAACCCGGTGCGGTCGGTGATAGGGGCTTTCCCTTTGTCAATTTTCTTAGGGGGATTGATTCCACCCCCAGTCTGAATTTTAACTTGGGGACCTTTCAATGGTCCCAGTCGTTCTTTGACGGGTATTCTTCCTCGGTTCTCCGGTAAGGGACTGAGGCGACCCGACAAAGGAACCTGGGATCTTGAATGATCCCCTTGTTTACCTGGCTCCGTTGAGGGTGCCGGTACAGGAGGAGCGGGCTTTGGTTTGGCTGAACTCTGGGTGATGGCTTCACCCTTCTTGGTTTGAGGTGTTGGATTTGTTTTGCGTACCCACACCAGCTTGCTTGTAGACGGCGTTTTGACCGCCGTTTCTTGCTGCATCTCTTCCGCCTTCTTTAGGAGGAGCCGGGCATGTGCAAGCAAAGCACGGTGCTTCTTGATTCGCTCCTCGAGCGTGGAGCGGTTCCTCTTGACGCGGATCCACTCACTTGCTCCTGATTTGGAGGGGAGGTTGATTGCTTGCCGTTGCTCTTGTCGCTGCCTCGACTTCAAGTCCTCTGCATAGCGCACTCCATCTTTGGACTCCTTGGCCTTGGCGAGCTGTTGAGCGAGACGTTGACGACGCCTTTGGAGTGCTCTCTTTGATGGAGTTGGAGCAGCATCACCTATCGCCTTTGTGGCGGTTGTGAGGGCCGGATCTACAGCCTTAACCACGCTGATCGACGCGGGGCCGTTGCGTGGTACGGGCGTAGTGGCAGCGATGGCGGAGTCTCGGATTGAGGAGTTGGAGATCCCGCGAGCCCTTCTGGGAGATGAGTTCTTTCTACGCCGTTGCGGAGAGGCGGATCTGGAGGAGGAGGAGGAGAGGTACTCTTCGAACTTCTTCTGATCGAATTCGTATTCGATCTCTTCATTCACCCGGATCTTGAAGGCCGGTTGCGTCACTCCGATCTCGGCAGCGAGGTCGGCGGCTCCCACTGTGGTCGCCAGCTTGTTTCCGGTAAAAGTTGTTGTTTTCATTGCTCTTGTTTGAGATCTGTTACAACTTCAATCGTTACAACAGAATAAAATGAAAACAAAAGATTTACAACTTTAACGAAAATAAACACGAGGTCCCGGTTTGGTTCGGTCTCGCTTGCGTGGGTTGTTGGCCTGTGACGGGGATGTCGATATCCGTGGACCGCCGACTCTTCAAGATCCTTTCCGGTAAAATCCGGCAGAGTTTCGTCTATCCGCAAAGGGATATAGAAACAGAACTTCGTCGATCCGCGTGAGATCTAGAAGTTATAAGCTTATGTCTCGGCTAAAACGAGACACTGGCTCTTCTTAGTGTCGCCTGCGAAGGGCAACACCAAGGAAAAGAAGGGAGAATGAAGAAGAAGTCGATGAAGAGCTCTCACTCCTGAATCCGGCAGAGCTTCGCTGCTTCAAGAAATTGGACTCTTTGCTCCGGCAAGGCTTCGCCGCTCCTCTTAGAAATTTCAGATCTCGAGGATAATCCCAAGACTAGAAATTTCTCTCCCAAAATCCAAGCCAAGAGAATGGAGGCCCTAGGGGCCTATTTATAGGAATACAAGGGGGTAGGGGGGCTCAAAAGGGCATGAGGACACCCCTAGGTGTCTCTAGAAATCCGAGACACCCTTGGGGTGTCTCGGATTTTCCGAGACACCCTTGGGGTGTCTTGGATTTTCTGAGACACCCCCGGGGTGTTTCGTGTTATCCGAGACATTCCGCGGTGTTCTTTGATTGAATTCGCTGTAGTGCCTTCATCCGGACTTGGATTTGACTGATTCCGGTTGTGTTGGAAGCCCGTCGAAGAGTTCACGAAGGGCGTTGCTCCGATTGCGGTGATCGCGGGGTTTTCGGTCAATCCGTATACCCGTGATTCCGACATTCTGTCGGCTCACGTAGTCCGTCGGTTGGCTTCAATCGCTCACCGACATCGTTTGAACTCTTGTGAACCGGGTAGTGACGTTCAATCGTCGTTCGTTAACACTGAGCTGTGTGCGGAGACCTATCGGCAATTTTTGATGCCTACAGGCATGTCGGTCAGTTCCAAGTGCCGTAAAGAAGCTAACGAGCGCATGAAGCAAGTTAACGAAGCATAGAAGTCAACAAGACGACCAAAGACGCAAAAATGACAAAAAAAGACGAAAGAACGCCCAAGTGCCAAACTGACCCGTGCGGCGGGGGGTCGGCGCTATCCGACCCACATGGCGGCGGGTCGGCGTCATCCGACCCGTGTGGCGACGGGTTGGTTCTATCTGACCCACGCGACGGGGGGTCGACGCCAACCGACCCACGCGATGGCGGGTCGGCGCCAACCGACGCGTACGGCGACGGGTCGGCACCATCCGACCTGCGCGACGGCACCATCCGACCCATGCGGTGGCGGGTCAGCAAGAGCCGACCCGCACCCACGCGAGTCACAGTGGTCCGTTCCGCGCCCAGAACTGCCTGTAACCTCCAAAACGCATTTTTAGGCTGTTTCGATCGGTTTCTTCTATTCTAGAAGTTCCCAACTGACTTGATATCATTCACTAACGTGGTTAGGCCGTTATTGACTGAAGATAAGGTCCAATCACTTATTCTTATCCAAATACCCCCAACCGAAGCTTATAAATACAGGCCTAGAGGCTCATTTCACAAGGAGGCGGATTATTATTAAGACGAGGAGGTGCTGCCGAATTTCAGAGCCAAGAGCCACGAATTTCAGTAAGGGCTAGCGAGATCCCGGTGAACTTCGGCATAAAGAAGGAGTCTTTCGAAGGATTTGAAGCCCGTTCCCATCCGTTCCTTGAGATTAGGCTTGGTCTTAATCTCGAGAAGAGCTACTGATTTTGCTTGGTCCATCTCATCGCTGTAGCGATTACTTCCTTCGTGAAGTAAGAGCTTTGATCAACTTAATCTGTCAACCGGATCTGATCCGTGACGGTCAACGGATATTAACGTCCCCGGCACAAGCAAAGTTTCCACGCAAGCAGCGGGTGATAAACGTCTGTTGCGCTATTTGACCAAGAGTTGTAATCTTTATTTTCATTGTATAAAGAAGATCTTATAAAAAGATCGACTTTTTCTTCTTATTTGAGTTTATTGTAACGACCAGAGTTGTAATAGATTCGATAACAATGAAAACATCGACTTTTGACCCAAACACCACTTTACGTGGTTCCATACTCCCACTAATGTCACCATTTTCAATGAATCTGGCGTTTTTAGTTTTAACAATTCTCGTACTATGGCTAGGACAATAAAATCTATACCCTTTATATTTTTCTGGATAACCAATAAAGAAACCACTGGTTGTTCTTGAGTTTAGTTTCTTTTCATGTGGATTATACATTCGTATTTCCGCAGGACAACCCCAAACATGAAGGTGTCTCAAACTGGGTTTCCTTCCTGTCCACAGTTCAAAAGAGTCTTTGTAACTGCCTTACTAGGAACCCTGTTTAACAAATACATTACGGTTTTTAAAGCATACATCCACAATAATAAGCGTAAAGAGGAATAACTCAATATACTCCTAACCATGTCCATTAGTGTACGGTTACGCCTTTCTACAACACCATTTTATTGCGATGTACTTGGCATAGTGTATTGAGCACATATGCCACGCTTTTTAAGAAATTTAGTAAATGGACCTGGGCATTGTCCTGTTTCATTATATTTTCCATAAAATTCACCACCTCTATCAGATGTAACAATTTTCACCTTCTTGTCTAATTGTCTTTCAACCTCATTAATAAACACCTCTAGGGCATCTACTGATGGAGATTTTTCATGCAACAAATAGACATATCCATAACGTGAAAAATCATCAATAAAGGTGATAAAATATTTTTCTTTATTAAAGGATGGAACATCAAAAGGTCCACATATATCGGTGTGTATAATTTCAAGGAGCTGAGTGCTTCTTATGGAGGCTTTCTTAATTGTATGATTTGTATGTTTTCCTTTAATACAATCCATACAAATACCAAGATCAGTAAAATCCAAATTAGGAAGGATTTCATTATTTACTAATCTTTGTATTCTTTCTTTGGAAATATGTCCCAAACGTTTATGCCACAAATAAGCTAAACTTTCATCTACTAAACTTTGTTTAGTTCCAACATTATGATGCAAGGTTAACAGAGTTTTAGCAAAAAGATTATCAAGCTTTAATTTGTATAAACCATCAGAGAGAACACCAGAACCAATAAGATGACTATGCTTAAACAAACTGAAACATCCATTTCCAAATTTAAAAGAGTATCCAACGACATCAAGTTTAGACAAAGAAACTAATTTGCGAGAAATAGTAGAAACATAAAGGGTTTGAAAAAGATCTAAATGATGTCCAGTGTCTAAAAACAAGTGATAGGTTCCAATGGCCTCAAGTGGAACTTTGACTCGATTTCCCATGAAGATAAGATTTTTATTTGGATTTATGGTTTGGGTCGAAAGGAATCTCTGCATCGTATTTGAAACATGAGTGGTAGAACCAGAATCAATCCACCAAGTATTATAAGGAACTTCTGTCAAGTTTGATTCGAAACATACAAAAGTAAGAGGTTTACCTTTCTTTTCGAACCATGCCTTACATTTCAGGCAATCTTTCTGATAGTGTCCAGTCTTTTTGCATAAATGACACTTATCGTTCTTTCGTTCCTTCTTGTGGATTTGGACAGGCGACACATTATCTTTCAGTGTCCTTTTCTTGCCCTTTCGATTATACTTTCCTGGTTTCTTTCTAGCTCCTTGATGACCCATGAGATTAATTGAGTGAGTTCATTGTTTCTTAAGCCTTGCTTCCTCTTGAATGAGCATACTTTGCAATTCAGTCGCATTCCACTTATCTTTTATAGTATTGTAGTTTATTTGGAATGGACCATACTCAAAAGGCAAGGAGTTTATGATAAACTGCACAAGGAAACTTTCACTCACTTCCATTCTCATAGATCTCAATCTTGCTGCTGTGTTTGTCATTTCAGTGACATGCTCATGCATGATACGAGAACCATTGAACTTCATGGTGGTCAACGTACCCATTAATGTCCCTGCAATTGACTTATCAGTAGAGTCAGATTACGAGAGATCTTCCACAAATTTCGCGAGCTTCTTTGCATTATCACTCTTCTTAGGAATTGTGGACTTAATGTTGTTTGCTACCCGCATGAACATTAAGCTAAGTCTATTTGATTTTTCTCAAGCATTACGAAAAAATCTTTCATCAGCACTGCTAGAATCAGTAATAGCAACGGGCTTGTCATACAGGAGTGTTGAATCAAGATCCAGAACACCTAGGTGAAATTGAATTTGTTCACACCATTCATGAAAATTAAGCCCATTGAACTTTACAATAGACGAAGCTTGCGAATGGAGAGATATAGGTGCTACAAATATATAGAATACTGGCATATTAATGCTTTGAGTCATAAACTTAAACTTAATAATACATATTTAGATAACATTCAAATTAAACAATAAACGTACATCGAAGTTCTCTTTTGGGTGATCCATCAATGTACAACAGTGAACATAATTTATGCTTAGTTTTATTTCATATGATTTGCAATTATATATACTCCAATTAGACATGCTTGCTATCTTTGGATATTCTAAACATATCTAATCAGATATATTAATTAACCACAGTCATATTTATAGATTATAAAATTTACCAATCAACCTTTAAGCGATTCATAAATATTTTATAATCAATAAACCTTAATTTACTCATGACAACATATATATATGTTTATGACATTTCATTAGTAGCATCACTTAATCATGAGTAATTGAAATTATATTATTACAATTTGACAAGCATGGAACTTCAAGGTATGACCACTTTGGTGACTAACAAACCATCCATGGAAAATTTAAATTTTAAATTGTATAATGGAATCTAGACAATAACGTTATAATAAGCCCGCAAATAGCAGTCGATGAAGATTAACAATTCATGCATAATTAGTGCATCGGCATAAACAGTGCACTTGATTAAACAGAAATATCATGCAGGCAAAAATAGACAAATAGGCAGGAACAACAGGTAGGCACAAAATTAAAACAAGCAACCAAAATAAAATGAGTTATTAAAAACATTATTAGAAATCAAAGACCCCAAGAGCCCCAAGGCCCAAGCCCATCAAACAAAATTATCAAACCTAATTCTTTAATCATGTATTCACTTTAATACGAAATTATCAAACAAAATAGTATTCAATACTCAGCGGAAAAAGTAATTACAGAATTTTAAACATTTAATTAACAGTAATGGAATTATTTGATAAGAAACAAGAATCATGATGGAAAATCATAAGTTCTTTAATCAAGGCTCTGATACCACATGTAAACCTAATTCTTAAGCAAATCAAACTTCATTTTGATTTAATCATTATTATACCAAGATCTTAGAACAAATGATTTTCACAATGAACAATCTAATTAATAAAATGTACCTTGATCCATGATTTGAAACTTGAAGAGAAATTGATTGCAAGATGAACAACATTGAAGACTTGAGTTTCTCTCCCTTAACCCTCTTGAACTTTTCCGAAATTTTCTTCATGGAGAGAAAAATTTTCACATACTAGGTAGAGAGAGGACCAAGCCTTTTTAAAAAATAAAATCATCCACCTTCCATCAACGTGAGTAGTTATCTTAATTTGTTGACCAATAGGAGATTAGCATAAAACATGAGTAGTTATATATAACTAAAAAAAATATGACCACTAAAGTTGGAATAAAAATGTGGGCAGTTTCTTAAACTAAACAAAAAATATATAGTGGGAATAAAAACGTGACCACTAAGGTTGGTTAAAACAAAAACTTGGGCCACTAAATAAAAAAACTAACATGGTTTAGTGACCCAGTAAGAACTCTCAGCGAGAGAAAAAAAAATAGAAAAAAAAAATTCACTCAGATGGCCTAGCTATCCGCAACAATAAAAGGGGTCTACTCACAATTGGGCGATGGTATGGAGACACTATTCGCCTTTACCCAAGAAGTTGGAACTATTTATATCCTTCTGAAGCAGCTCCCAAGTTTGCAGGACTCAAAATGTCATCCGAATTAAAAACCCTTTTCTTCTTACTCCTCCTCCTCCTCAAATGCACAATCTCAACTCCACCTTCAGAATCCTTCATCTTTAACGGATTCACCGACGCCAACCTAAAACTCGATGGAATCGCCTCCATCACCTCTGACGGCCTACTCGAGCTCACCAACGCCACAAGACTCATGCAAGGCCACGCTTTCCATCCAAACCCTCTCAAATTCAAATCTCCCGCCGGAAAAACCCTCTCCTTCTCCACAACATTCGTGTTCGCTATTTTATCCGAGATATCCGATGTCAGCGGCCACGGCATCGCCTTTGTGGTCTCCCCGACGACGAACCTCTCCTCTGCTCTTCAGAGCCAGTATTTAGGCCTGTTCAATATGAACAACAATGGCAATGCAAGCAATCACGTATTTGCTGTTGAGCTCGACACAATACTTAACTCTGAGTTCAAAGATATTAGCGATAATCACGTTGGCATTGATGTAAACAGTTTGAAGTCTAGTAACTCTCATGACGCTGGTTACTACGACAATAAAACCGGCGTTTTCAAGAACTTGACGCTGATGAGTGGCCAGCCTATGCAGTTGTGGGTAGATTTCAAGGGCGAAGAAATGGAACTAAACGTTACATTATCTCCAATCCGAATGCCCAAGCCAAAGAAACCCCTCCTGTCGACGAAAATTGATCTTTCGAGCTTAATGCTTGATTCGATGTATGTTGGTTTCTCTTCAGCGACAGGGTCATTTCACACGACTCATTGTGTTCTCGGATGGAGCTTCAAGATGAACGGAGAGTCTGAAAAGCTCGACTACGATAAGTTCCCGCCGCTTCCTCGCAATAAAAATAAAGTCGGTGTGAATGTTTTAGAGATATGGCTGCCCATCGCTTCTAGCTCTTTTGTGTTATTCATCATTATCGCCGTCTATCTTATTGTTCGGAGGAGGAGAAAATATGCTGAATTACTCGAAGACTGGGAGATTCAATATGGAGCTCACCGGTTCTCATATAAAGACCTGTTCCAAGCGACGAAAGGGTTCAAAGAGAAAGAGTTACTGGGGACCGGGGGATTCGGTAGAGTATACAAAGGGGTGTTATCTCCTTCAAAGATTGAGGTTGCAGTTAAGAGAGTCTCCCATGAATCAAGGCAAGGTATGAAAGAGTTTGTGGCCGAAATTGTCAGCATTGGCCAGCTTCGCCATCGAAATATTGTACAGCTCTTAGGCTACTGTCGACGAAAAGGGGAACTTCTCTTAGTGTACGACTTCATGCCTAACGGTAGCCTTGACAAATTCTTATATGACAAACGAACGTCGACTCTCCATTGGGCTCAAAGGTTGCTATATATTCTCCTTGATATCGTATCTGTTATATTTGATAGTATATAATGATGCTACTAGACCATCTCTTCCAAACAATATTCACACTACAAGCGAGAGAAAGAACTTGTGTGAGTTTGCATCCTATTAGAGCCACCTGCATGCAGCGAACAGTTCAGGAAGTTTACCCTTTATAGCTTTATGTGGTTGAAACTATCCAACTGCTACAAGAATGGTTTTGATCCTCATTCCTTGTTTAATGGTTGAAAAGAATAGACCCCACACATTTCTTTTCTGTATTGTGTTTGGGAGGAATAATATAGTTATCTCAACCTGGCTCTAGATAGTAGTATTCTCCTCTTGATTTCCTTTTGCTTCTTACCTTCTCTTTAGGACTTTCTATTTGAAGTTTCTGACTTGTATAAATATATGTAGTCATACATACGAGTAATCAATAAAGATTGTTCTCTTCTATCTAAACAGGTTCAAAATCATCAAAGGCGTTGCATCCGGTCTCTTATACCTACACGCAGATTGGGAGAAAGTCGTTGTCCATAGAGACATCAAGGCGAGCAACGTTCTACTCGACAGAGAAATGAACGGAAGGCTTGGCGATTTCGGGCTAGCGAGGTTGTATGATCATGGATCCTACCCGTTAACAACTCATGTTGTTGGAACAATGGGATATCTTGCTCCGGAGATTGGAAGGAACGGCAAAGCAACGACTCTAACCGATGTTTATGCCTTCGGGGTTTTCGTACTTGAAGTGGTTTGTGGCAAGAGACCGGTGAAGCCCAACGCTGAGAATGGGCTCGTTCTGATGGATTATGTGATCGATAACTGGAAACAAGGAACGTTGATTGAGACAATTGATTCAAGAATGACGGTGGAGGACTACAATGTCGATGAGGTCGAGTTGGTATTGAAACTTGGTTTGCTGTGTTCGCATCCAATAGCAGGAGTGAGGCCAAGCATGAGGCAAGTGATGCAGATTCTTGATGGAGATGTTCGACTGCCGGAGATTTCGCCGGATTGCTTAAGCTTTGGGAGTGTGGCTTTGCCGGCTGATTTGGGCTTTGAAGATTATATCATGTCGTTTTCTTCCATTTCCATGTCAGGAGGAGGCCGATGAATCCAACGGGTATACTATATATGTTTTGTATGAGTATTTCGTTAAGATAATATAAAGATATTGGATATAAACAAGGTGCTAAAGGCTCATGAATTTGTTGTTAATGTGATCATGCAAAGCATATGCATTATCAAAAAAAAAATTAGGAATATACCAATCCAAGTTGCAGGACGGAGATTAGTTAAAATCGGATTTGGATCCTCCACACTGTTGAAAAAGGTATAGTATAGAGGTCATTACTTTTCCTCAGAACCATCTATGTTAAAATGTAGTCCGTACAATAGCTCTTGTTTGAGTACTAACAGAATCTCATTTTAGTTCTAATAATTGTTTGAGATTATATAGTATAGGTAAAAATAGGTATAAGACATGTATGAGGTGAAACTAAGCAAAAATCAGCTCAAATGTTTATTTCAACCATCAAACCATCGATAGTCATTAGGGACCCATTGATGGTTGATGACTCGTTCATGGCTACAAGAACTGATTGATGAAATTTCAGAGATAAGATTTCAACTCATCAATGGATACAATAATCCATTGAAGGAACCCATCTATGGTCATGAGCAACCATCGATGGTCGGTTGATTGCATATTTGATATTTTAATTATAGTCATTCATCGTTTCTTTTAATCTCTGAACTTTACCACATTTAGGATATCTCTTTCCTAATCTATTGAAGGCTGCATAATATTGAAATTGATAGAGAAAAGAGAGAGTTCTAGGGCTTTGATTGAATAGAGATTATGTTTGAAGGTTTTGATCCTCGGAGCCATGAAAAACACTTTCTCGTCGCACACATCTCTGGATCATTTCAGTGAGGAGAGTTACCCTTAGATCCATTATCCACATCATTCTTCATTTTGCTATACTTAAATTCATCAAAGGACGGTTTGTTTTATCAAAAGGGAAGTAAGATCTTTTTATATTGCACTTAATTGATATCGGTTTATTTGTTTTAGACTTATTTTTTATGGTGCACTCAAGCCTATATGAATTGAAAGTTTACGATGTACTCAAGCCGGGATGAATTGAGGAATTGGATCTAACTAGAGCTAGGTAGTAAAGAGTTAGATTAGACTACTGGTTTCAGGTAGATTTCAGGATATGGTCTTTGTAAGCCTATTGAATCGGATTGTCATTCAGGAGAATTCTTGGCATTATGCAGAAACACATTCATTAGAAGGAAGAGTGGACGTAGGATAATTAGCTGAGCCACTATAAAATCAAGCATGTCCTTGGTTGGTTGGTTGTCACTTTTATTTTATTTATTCTGTTACATATTATGTGTTTTTTTGTGAAAAATAGTAGCAATCCTATTCACCCTTCCCCCTTCTAGGCTTGTATCTCAGATCTAACAAGTGGTATCAGAGCCTTGTACCCATTTATAAGATTCACAACTTATGGTAGAAATGTCTAGTTTGACCACCACAACTGCTTTTTCTGAGGGACATGCAGTTAATCAACCACTCTTTTCGATTGGAAAAACTACACCTATTGAAAAGCGCATATGAGAGTCTTTTTGTTGTCCACTGATTTTAATGTCTAGAGTAGTATAGTGAATGGCTATAATGAACCTACTACTATTGTAGTGATACTACTAGTTTTACTCCTAGAGATAAGCGAACCGCTTAGGTGAAAAACATTTATTCTTTAAATTTAAAAGTTAAGATGCTCTTCATTGTTCTTTAACTGTGGAATAGTTTGACCATGTGTCAAATTATTCTATTGCGTAGGAAATTTGAAAAACTTTAAAAGTTACACACGAGATAATTTCATAGGTGAAAGAGAATAAATTTACAATGCTTGTAAGTAAGTATGAGAAGATGAAGGCCTCAGAGAGTATTTGGAATTACCCAGATTCACGGACATTGTGAACAAATCAAAAGCATTGGGAAATGAGTACGACAACAAGCAGCTTGTGAGAAAAATTCTTTATTCTCTTTCCAAGGATTGGGAACCAAAAGTAATTGCTATTGAAAAATTAAAAAGTTTTCTAAACTAACTATTGATGATCTTGTAGGCAATCTTCTCACCTATGAATTACAATTAAAAAATAGAGAAGATAATCTAAGAGGAAGTTGTTAGCCCTAAAAGAAAAAAATGAAAAAAAATTCTCGACCACAAAGAAGAAAGAATAAATTTCAAGCTCCAAGGATGAAAATAGTCTTGTTAATCAAATTATTAAATGCTATGAATCCTTCCTTAAATCAAAGGTTGTCAGAAATTCCTGCAAGACAAATGTTGGAATTGTGTCTTTGATTCTTTGTATAACTTAATGAGAATTAGATAGGGTTAGAGATCTATCATAATTAGGAGATTGGGTCTCATTATGATTAAAAGTTTGAATCCTATTCTAATTAAGAAGTTAGGCTAGAGATAGGATTTTGGTTTTCCCATATATATTCTTCTATAATTGGGGAAAAACCAAGGAGCAAAGAGTAGCCAATAATCTTGTAATCTAGGATTAATAGAGGGCGTAGCATGCTTCAAGAATATTATGCGAGAGGCGAAAATTTCATAGTCTTTATCCGTGTAAAAGATTACAACCTTGGGAGAGGGTTTGACAATCTTTATCCATTCAAAAGATTATAAGGAGAGAGGTTTTGGAGAGAATATGAGAGTTGATTATGTATGTGAGGCTAAGAGATTTTAAGACGAGAGTTGAGTAATTCCTCTTGTAGTTCTTCCTGATACATAGTGAATTTTGCGTATTGTTGCCTCGCGGATATAGGTCGAAGTTGGTCGACCGAATCACGTAAATCTTGGTGATTATGGTTGATTTCTATCTTTTTGATTACGGATTGGCTTATGAGTTACATAACTCGTAGTATGCGGGGAGATTAAATTCCCCAACAAGTAGTATCAGAGCAATGATGATGAATGTGGGAGTTAGTTTTCAAGATAGAAGTCGTCGTCGTGTGAGATTGAATATCGATCTTACAAGAATCAAGATGAAGAAAAAAAGAGAAAAAAGAAGGTATGTAGCAGCGAGAATATTGTAGCAATCAGAACACTGTTCAGGTGGGTGAGAGTTTGGTTAAAAAATTATTAAATCAAATCCAACGGTGCAGATTAATTTGTCTTCTAATCGAGGGTTTGGAGGCAGATTTCGACAATCCAGGAATTGATTCCTATATTTTATAGTGCTCTAAACGTGATGGGAGGGTTTGATTTTTTAGATTTTGCTCAGGTTGATCAGAAAGTGCTAATTAGTTCTAATAGTGCAACGAGATAGATCTGATGGCAGATAGGGCAAACGAGTATGCGATGGATGAGACTTGTGTAGAGAATCTGACAAGATTTTACCGGTAGAGTTGTCAGCATATAATTATTCAGAGTTATCGTGGGAGCAGAAGTTGTTTGTGTGTATACTTGAAGAGGACAGTGCTAGAATGGCTGGAGATTGCAAGCAGACATGACTAAGTGACACACATGCTGATGGAGATGGTGTAATGACCATGAATTTTGATACTAGTTAAAATAATTTTTCTAATATTTTGAAATATTAATTATTATTTTCAAAAGAGTAATTGTATTTTCTCATTTTCTAGAATTTTCTAGGATTTAAAAACCCGATTTTATATTTATTTAATTATTAAGATAATTATAAATTAATTAGTTATAGTGAAAACTTTCAAATAAATATTTGTTTTATTATTATTATTATTATTATTGTTATCATTATTATTAAATTTTACGAGAATTTTCCTAATTATTCTTATTTTTCCCTAGTATTCTCACTAATAAATCCCTAATTAAACCCTAACCCTAACCTTATAAATATACCTACCTATGTATTTTTCCCCTCCTCATTTTCAACACCACCATACCCCTCCCTCTCTTCTCTCATGTCATCTCTCTCTACCTCTCTCACACACTCTCCCCAAGAACCCCAGAACCCCATCTCCCTCATCATCTCTCTCTTCTCGTTTTGTTTCTCTCCCACACCTAATCCCTCAACCAACTCCACTACCAACGCCATGCCTCCACCCACCGCCGCCCAAGCTCTCTCCGCCTGAGTTCACCGTACCGAACCTACGACGCCCTCCTGTCCACCACCGAGCTCCACACCTCGCCGTGAGCCGAGCTCTATCATCTCTGCCCCTGAGATCCTCTACCTCCGCCTCTAGTCCCATCGGCCGAGCTCACCCCCACTATTGTCCTCCCTTTTCCGCGCCTCCTCCCTCAGCCGACCCGCTGAACTCCTAAACCTCCAGCCACCTTGTAGAAGAACTTACCTCATCGGAGATCAGAGCCATCGACGGCGACGGCGAGGGGGCAACGAGGACGGAGATCGAAGCCCTCGACAGTTCGACGACGGCGATCGTCGGAGGCGGAGGCAGCGGTTAGCGTCGGCTTTGTGGGCTCGCCAGAGCGTGGAGGCGAGGGCATCGAGGACTCGCCAGAGTGACAAAGGCGAGGCTGAAATCGCCTATCACTGGGGTATGGAAATCACCTGCAGACGTGGAGAAGAACTCGCGTGAAAGGGGAGAATCTCGCCTGTCACCTTGGGTCTTACCTGCGTGGGTGGAATCCAGCTGGAGCGCACCAATTGCCCTAGGGTTTCCCTATAAAAGGGAAACCCTATTCACGGAGCTGTAGAGCCAATCTTCAGCGAATTTTACAGAGAGAAAAATTTCTCTGTGGCGGCTGGGAGTTCAACTCAGGCAGCTTTAACTCCAGCGGATATTCTCTGATTTAAGAATCAATTTCTCGGTTAAGAAAAATTATATTATTCCTGTAGCATTTACTATAGTGAAGGAAGTTAGTGTTGTGAGAGCTTTATTTTGAGATTCTCACTTTTATAAGCTTTGTTATTTCTTGTGGTTAAATAAGAAATTAATTGTGTGACTCCCGTGGATGTAGGCAAGTTTGTCGAACCACGTATATTTGTTGTCCCGCCTCATTTACATACTGTTTATCTGTGTAGTCACTTAATGCTTGTGTTGGTTAGTTCGAGTTTGGCATAAACTTAAACTAAGATTGTTTCTCTCGGGATTAATTAGCTTCCGCGGCAGTACGAGTGCCTCACGCTTCTAACAATTGGTATCAGAGCTGTTGTTCAGATTGGAGGTGGTAAAATTTCCGATTTGAGGTGGTGCTTGATTATTGTTGAAATTTCTAAGAGAGGTGGATTTATTAATACAAGCGGAGAATGGCGTCTACAAGTAAAATAGTTAAAGTGGGAAAGTATGAGATCGAGAAATTCAATAGGAAGAATGATTTTTCCTACTGGAGGATGAAGATGAAAAATTCATTGATTTCGCAAAAATTGCACAAGGCGTTGGCTGGAAAAGAGAAGCACAAGAATATGTCTGATGGCGATTGGGAGGTGCTGGATCTGGAAGCACGAGTGTCGATTATCCGTTACCTTGAAAGGGATGTTGCCTTCTTGGTGGACGGGGAGGAAACGGCTGCAGGCGTGTGGTTAAAGTTAGAGAGCACCTTCATGACGAAGAGTCCAACAAACCGGATCTATTTAAAATCCAAATTGTACACTTGCAAGATGGAGGAAGGCTCATCAATCCGGGAGTACATCAACAAGTTCGATAGGATCTTATTGTATTTGAAAGACATTAAGATGATAGTGGAAGACGAGGATCAGGCTCTTCTACTACTTCTATCTCTGCCAAAGTCTTATAAGAATCTGGTTCAAACACTGATGCTTGTGGGTAATAGTTTGTCGATGGATGAGACTAGAACGACGCTTCTAGCGGATGGTCTTCGGAAAATTGCAACTAGTGATATGGCCACTAATGGTAACAAAGAATAAGCGCAGGGGTTCTTTGACAAAGGAAGAGGCAATGAGTGAGGAAAATGCAAGGGAGGAAAGTCTAGATCAAAATCAAGACCTCTTGCGGAAAGACCGTGTTTCAAATGCGGTGAACTAGGGCATTTCAAAGTCAATTGTCCTAAAAAGAGAATAGGTGGGAAGAAGAACAACAACAAGACTAAAAGACGAGAAGGCAAGGAAGAGGCGAGCTACGCTTTAGATGAAGGGAGCGATAAGGAATTCTATGTCATCACGGGTGGCGAGGATACCTCCGAGAAGTGGATTCTTGATTCTGGTTGCTCTTACCACATGTGTCCAAACAGGAAGTGGTTTACTACCTACAAGAGCATTAATGGTGGAACCGTATTGATGGGGAATAACCATGCTTGTCAAACGGTAGGGCTAGGTGATATCAAGATCAAGATGCATGATGGAGTGGTTCTAACCTTGACGGATGTAAAGCACGTTCCCTACTAGCGGAAGAATCTTATCTCAGTTGGTGCTTTAGACTTCGGGGGTTGCAAGATTATAACCGAGAACAGAGTGAAGAGGGTTGTTTGGGGTTCCTTAGTAGCAATGAAGGGCATTCGCCATGGTAACCTATATACTCTCTTGGGTACGATGGTGACAGGAGATGCAGCCGTTGGAACAGATGGAAGTAGTAGAGACCCTTGTGAGCACACACGGTTATGGCATAAGCGTCTTGGGCACATGTCAGAGAAGGGTCTAGATTTTCTCGGTAAGGAGGGTTTGCTGAAGAATCTGAAGAAACCTTGCATGGATTTTTGTGAGGACTGTGTGTATGGAAAGGCGCATAGGGTTCAATTTCTGAGAAGCAATCACAAGAACAGAGGGATACTAGATTATGTGCACACGGATGTTTGGGGTCCGGCTTCGACAACTTCCAAGGGTGGTTCCAGGTATTTTGTCTTATTCATAGATGATCATTCGAGATATGCTTGGATTTATTTTCTGAAGCATAAGAATGAGGTATTTGTGACATTCAAGAAGTGGAAGGTGATGGTTAAGAACATGACAGGAAAGAAATTGAAGACATTGAGATCTGACAACGGTACAGAGTATACAGATGGTGCCTTTAAGGAGTTATATGATCAGGAGGGGATTGCCAGACACTAGACAGTTAGATCTACACCACAGCAAAATGGGGTCACGGAGAGACTGAACCGAACACTACGGGAGAAAGCAGTGAGTATGTGATCTTATGCTGGTTTGGGCAAAGAATGATGGGCAGAGTTGATTGCTACAGCTTGCTATATAATGAATTGATCCCCACATTCGACATTGGATAGTGATACACCCTATCGGGTGTGGTCAGGGGAGCATGTAGACTATGAGAGGTTCTAGATCTTCGAATGTACCGCCTACTATCACGTCAACGAGGAAAAGCTTGACGCGAGGGCGAAGAAGGTAATTTTCTTGGGGTATGCAAAGGGTGTAAAAGGCTATCGTCTTTGGTGTACAGAAGATTCGAAGTTCGTGATCAGCAGGGACATTACCTTTGATTAGAAGTCCATGATTGCTAGGGTACCCAAGGATGATGGTGTTGAGACTGGTAGGAATTCTAGGTCCTAGGTTATTGAGGTAGAACCTAAAGACCAATCAGGTTCTAGTCGTGTTCAAGTGGAAAATCATGTAGATGATGAGCTTGAGCAGGAGGAGGTTCAGCAGGAAAATATACAGGTACTATAACAACAGCAGCTCGAGGATAGCTTGGCTTCCACTAGGCCAAGGCGAGCATACAAGCAGGTGCAGAAGTTGGGGCTGATCAACCCCTGAAGCACTATAGGCAGGTTAATTTGGTTGAGTACGCACTCTCGGTGGAGGAAGATGAGCCGGTCTCCTTCAAAGAAGCTATTCAGGATAGAGATAGCGAGAGTTGGTTGGCTGCGATGGAGGAGGAGATGGAATCCCTCCGGAAGAACCAAACATGGGAAGTGGTCCCATTGCCCGTAGGAAAGAAAGCTATAGGTTGTAAGTGGTTGTATAAGAGAAAGGAGGAGCCTTCTGAGCTCGGTGGGACGAGGTACAAGGTGAGACTAGTGGCTAAGGTGTTTACACAAAGAGAGGGTGTGGATTACAATGAGATATTTTCTCCAATGGTGAAACACACTTCTATTCGGGTGCTATTGAGTATTATTGCTCATGGTGATCTTGAGTTGGAACAACTCAATGTCAAAACGGCCTTCTTGCACGGAGACTTGGAGGAGGAAATCTATATGCATCAGCCTGAGGGTTACAAGGTTGAGGATAAGGAGAATCATGTATGTCGCTTGAGGAAATCACTATATGGACTAAAGCAGTCTCCTCGGCAGTGGTACAAGCGATTTGACTCCTTCATGCTAAAGCATGGGT
This sequence comes from Asparagus kiusianus, assembly GCA_022839385.1. Taxonomy (NCBI): domain Eukaryota; kingdom Viridiplantae; phylum Streptophyta; class Magnoliopsida; order Asparagales; family Asparagaceae; genus Asparagus; species Asparagus kiusianus. Next base: position 20,688 of record BQKN01062910.1, read on the forward strand.
TTTCCCGAAGCGACTATGATTGTTGTGTTTACATTCAGAAACTTCGTGGAGGTGATTATATCTATCTCCTGTTATATGTGGATGACATGCTTATTGCATCGAAGAACAAGGTGGAGATAGATAAGCTGAAATCTTAACTTAGCAATGAGTTCGAGATGAAGGACATGGGCGCTGCTAGGAAATTACTGGGCATGGAGATTAGAAGAGAGTGGGCGAATCGGCGATTGTTCTTGAGTCAGAAGGGCTACATAGAGCGGGTGATCGCGAGGTTCGGGATGCAAAGTGCTAAGCCGGTGGTAACTCCATTGGCTCCACATTTTAGGCTCTCTGGTAAATAATCTCCCACTACAGCGAAAGATAAGGCACACAGTGTTCCTTATGCTAGTGTAGTTGGTAGTTTGATGTACGCAATGGTGTGTACACGCCTAGATATTTCACAGGCGATTAGTGTGGTCAGCAGATTCATGGTGAATCCGGGAAAGGCGCACTGGGAAGTAGTGAAATGGGTCCTGAGGTACTTGAAAGGTACCGCGGATACGGGTTTGTGTTTTAGTAGAGATACATGTCAGATTGATGGGTTTGTGGACTCAGATTATGCGGGGGATCTAGACAGACGGCGATCTGCTACTGGTTATGTATTCAATATACATGGTGCTCCAGTTAGTTGGCGATCGATGTTACAGGCTACAGTGGCACTTTCTACTAAAGAGGCTGAGTACATGGCCATGGCAGAGGGAGTGAAGGAAGCATTATGGTTGTGGGGTCTGTTAGACAATTTGGGGATTGAGCAGGATTGCGTGAACTTATGGTGTGATAGTCAGAGTGTAATTCATTTGGCTAAAAATCAAGTTCATCATGTTCGTACCAAGCATATCGACGTCATGTATCATTTTGTGCGGGATGTCATAGAGGAAGGTGATATGTCTCTCATGAAGGTGCACACGAATGAGAACCCAGCAGAAATGTTAACCAAGGTGATGACAGGTAGCAAGTTTCAGTATTGCTTGGACTTGCTTTATATCAGCCCGTGTTGATCTGCCCAAGAGGGCAATAGTGGAACTACGATTAGCTTGATCCCGGTGGAGGGTACGTAGGCAGCTGTGGTATAGTAGCGTAGCTGGTTTGGCCTGGTTTTTTGGCCTGTTTTGTGTTCGTTGTGTTCTTCTGGTGTTCGTCAAAAATTTAAGGTTTATCAAATGATGGACGAGGTGGAGAATTGTAGAAGAACTTACCTTGTCAGGGATCGGAGCCATCGATGACGATGGCGAGGGGCCAACGAGGAAGGAGATCGGAGCCCTTGACGGTTCGACGATGGTGATCGTCGGAGGTGGAGGCAACTGTCGGCGTCAGCTTCGTGGGCTCGCCAGAGCATGGAGACGAGGGCATCGAGGACTCGCCAGAGTGACAAAGGTGAGGCTAAAATCGCCTGTTACTGGGGTGTGGAAATCGCCTGCGGGCATGGAGAAGAGCTCGCGTGAAAGGGGAGAATCTCGCCTGTCACCTTGGATCTCACCTGCGTGGGTGAAATCCAGCTGGAGCGCACCAATTGCCCTAGGGTTTCCCTAGAAAAGAGAAACCCTGTTCACGGAGCTGTAGAGCCAATCTTCAGCGAATTTTACAGAGAGAAAAATTTCTCTGTGGTGGCTGGGAGTTCAACTCATGCAGCTTTAACTCCAGCGGATATTCTCTGATTTGAGAATCAATTTTTTGGTTAAGAAAAATTGTATTATTCTTGTAGCATTTACTTCAATGAAGGAAGTTGGTGTTGTGAGAGCTCTATTTTGAGATTCTCACTTTTATAAGCTTTGTAATTTCTTGTAGTTAAATAAGAAATTAATTGTGTGGCTCCCGTGGACGTAAGCAAGTTTGCCGAACCACGTATATCTGTTGTCCCGCCTTATTTACTTACTGTTTATCTGTGTAGTCACTTTTTGCTTGTGTTGGTTAGTTTGAGTTTGGCATAAACTTAAACTAGGATTGTTTCTCACGGGATTAATTAGCTTCCGTGGCGGTACGAGCTCCTCGCGCTTCTAACACACCTCTTACCCTCTCCTCTACCAAATCTCACCGGCGAACACCACCATGCCGACGAAGCAACCCGCATGACCACCCCCTTCGCCGCGCTCGCCAGCCGCTCCTCCTCTGCCTGACCACCGCCTCGCCCACCTTAGCGCTGCCCTAGCACCGCCAACACCCCGCCTGCACTGCCTCCTTTCCCCGCTCTCCTAACTCCGACCAAGCTCGCCGACCTTCGACGTCGACAGCCCCCTTGCACTCTTCCCCGCTTGCTGCACCACCGCCCCAACCTCCTGCGCCTCCTCATACCTTGAGATCCGCCCCGACCAGCCTCCCTCTTCGTCGAACATAGCCTCCACGTCGAGCTCGTCGACCATGCCATTACCATCAACTCCTCCTCAGCTCCTCCACCATCTCTTCCCCTCGCCGACGACTCCTGAACCACGCCCGCACCACCTCCGTCCTCCTCCTATTCGCCAACAACCGCCAAGCCGAGCACGCCAACGTTCCAACGACCCGCTGTCCCTCCCTCAGATCAGCTTGCAGCCCTCGTCGCCGAGTTCATCCAACGAACTCCATCGTTACCGCCTTCACCAATGCCCTCTAGATCCGACGAACTCCACCATCGCCGCCGTCACACCGACACTCACCGAGGACTTGCACAACAACATCGATTCGTTTGACAAAACCCGAGGCAAGATCTCGAACCTTGATTATTTTTATTTTAATTCTTAGTTTTATCATAAATTATTATGTGTAAGATCCTATTACCTATTGACTCGCAATTCAATTTCTAGATATGTTATGAGTTAATTAATTAGATTAGTCTGTGAGATATTATTACCTGCGTGGGATTGCTTCACATGAATAGCTGTGTGGAAGCTTGTTGTTTTATCACCTAGTTGTTATCCAATAGGAGAGAGACTGTATATGAAGACGACTCCTGTTAAAAGTATAATTTATAAGTGTGCTTCAAAGCATGACTATACTCACTCAACATCGATATCCCAATGTGAGGTGTCCCGAGTTCCCTTGATATCGATATCCCGGTATGGGGTTTTCTTGACTATTACTATTATAGCATTGACTAGATGATGCACTCTTGATCGGACGTGTTACGGGTCACGGTTATTTTCATAGTTTTACAAAAGTCGTTCCACGGTAACTCTGTGGCTAGTGCACGATATTTCATGTACATTTTCTTAATTAATTTGACAACATGGGGCTATAAAGGGGAATTAGACGAAGAATATAGCATGTATATAAACGGTCACATCGCTTTCCTGTTATCATGAAATCGTGAGTGTTATATACATAGGCCAGAGGGCCAATACTTAACTTGAAGGTGGCCCCCAGACAGGTTTATGGGGACCCGATTATATACATGAAGATATTCTTCTCCAATTCAAATAACATGTTAAACAAAAATAATATGCTTGCGTGTTTTATGGTGGACTTTGTTAGTTTTGTAGAGATGTGGACCAGTGAGTTTAGGATGACTAGTATTCGACCCGGTTACCGTATATAGTTGCTTTATATTTATCATGTTTTATTAGTGTTTTTCGTATGTTGGTTTTGTTGGATTTCTAGTTGCACATCCTCTTGTCATTTCTGTTACCGTATATAGAAGAAGCCGAAGCTTAGTTATTGGTCCTAGTTGTTTTTTTAGTCTTTTCTCTTCTATTTCTGTTGACCAATGTATTTCATATTTCGTCAGTATTTATTGTTCAGTTATGTATAAGGATATGTTTGACCCGAATATTATGTCTTGGGTGATATTTTAGTTGTGATAGTATCATTTTGTTCTGAGTTTGTTCATTATATTCTTGCTATCTGTGTCGGGGACCTGTGCCTTTACATTGTATTTATTTCTTAACACTTAGTGTATTAGGTTAAGGAGAAATATTTATTTTTATTTATTTATTCTCCTTAATCTAATATGTCGCGGGCTTGTTTATGTTCTGATTCTTAGGTATTTTGGGAAGCGGGGCGTGACAGGTTTTAGTGGTGGCCCATGCAGGTCACGGTCCCGAGTCCTCACTAGTAAGAATATAGTGGGCAATTTAGATACATATCATATTTTATCCGTGAGACTATTCTTGAGCCTTTATCATATTTTCTTGTTAGATTTTGTTCCGTCCCTATCTTATCACTCTTTGACTCCGGGGCTTCTCACTGTTCTTGTCTCGTTGCTTCGCGACTACACGCTCTCTTCCTATAACTCTTCTTTCCTTATATTGATCGTTATTATATGTGTTATTATTTTTATTATTTTTATGACTATATTTTATTTGATTTGATTTATATATCGTTTAATTGTATTGATTTTTTGCATTATTTATTACATTATTTTATGTATCACGCACAGTGTATATTGTATGTTTTTATTATTAAAAATATATATCATTACTTATACATTTTTGCTTGTTCAAAATCATGTCATTAGATTTCACCTATACATCGCATATCACATCTTATATTTAGATTATTTTATTGTGTTTAATATACTTTTGCATATCTATATTGTGTATGTGTGCGCTTATCTGTCATACCACCTGTTATTTACTTATGTTCTATATTAATATATATTGTTCGTATTTTTAATAGATTCAAGATTTTAATATTCTACATATGCAGTATATTCTTATCCTTTACATTTTTAGTATATAGTTTTTATCACTTAGTTTTGTCTTGTTAGATTGTTTTAGTATGTTCACATTGGTTTCATTATTTCTAAGAACAATGTAACTCTATTTTGATATTCAAACAATTATTTATATTGTTAAGTTTAGAGTTGAGTTACTAATTATATAGTGTTTGGTGAAAAATTTGTAATAAGAAAATTAATGAAAGAATCATATTTGATTTATTCTCTCTAAGTGCTTAGAAAAAGAATGATTACAACCCTCTCAATCTCGATTACAATTGGATTTTATGATTACAAAAGAGAGGAGAATTGATCTGAATTCTCCCTTTTGTTTAATTCTGGGTTCTTCATGGTGACGATGGAGTGCCTCCCTCGAATGCTCGCGTCGAGTTTGCTCTCCGTTGACGATCTGAACGTCTTGATTCACTGGAACGATATCTTCTCTTCATGATTTGACCCTATGGAGAACTTGCGTGGTAAGTTTAAAACTCTGAACGAGTTGATAACTCTGAACGAGTTTGAAACTCTATGGAAGAGTTACTTTAACCGAAATTCAGTTATAAGCCAAGGATGAAGAAGCTCCTGTTGCCGATCTCTAAAGCTCCAACCGAAGGATGAAGGATCTTCTTTGCTGCCAAGCCCCCAAGATCGAAAGTTCAAAGAGGAGGTGCCCTTTGCTGCTCTTCAGATCCGAAAATATTCAAGGATTCCAAGATAATCCGCCAGCCAAAAAAAGCCCTGAACTCAGTCGAGTTTACTCGTTTTTAAAGGGGATTAAGAGGGTGTAACCACCCCTTAAATCACTCCTAAGTGGGGTGTAACTGCCCCCAAATCATAGGAAACGGTTTTAGAACCGTTCAGATCATGTTGAATGAGTTAAACAATGCCCAAGTTGGCATTCAAGACCCTAATTCCGCGTTTTAGACTGGAGACGCGGAGTTGGGCACCCACTGGATGTTGAAAAATGCGAGGGATGCCCGTGTTTTGTTTGCTGAGGGTTGGAAATGCGGGGGTCGTCTGCATTTCAAGAATTGAAATGCGAAGGTGAATTCCGCGTTTTACAAGGAGCTAATGACTTATGGCTTTTTCTGTAGAGCGTTGTAAAGACCATTGTTGAGTGATCTTTGCCTTGGCTGCTTGAAAATATAAGAGTTGTCAGATTGTAACTGCCGATGTTGATTGTGAAGGCTGTTGATTAGAGCTTTCATTAGTTGTTGTGAAGGTCATCAGATTATAATCTTCATCGATCTACGTGAAAGTCTTCAAATTGTAACCTTCTAGAAGTCGTCAGATTGTAACTTCAATCATCGGTGTTTGATGGGGATAAGCTATCTATAGTAATTTTTAGACAGCCTACATATAGTTATTTTGTTACATTAATTATTATCCTTTTATAATTAATATAAAAGATTATTCTAAATAGCATTTGTGAGTATGTAAAATATTTATTTATAGGTTATTTATAGTGTATTTGCATATTTATTGTTTGATTGCTTCGTTTTTGATAAGTATTGTTTTATCATTATAACAATATACATTGTATACATGTGTTATTTTTTTGTATTTATTTTATAATATTTTTAGATTTTTATGCCTTTTATTGTGTCATTGTTTGTTGTTCATTCATTATTTTCGTTACTTGTGTTGTGTTTTGCTTTTTCATCCTTTTATAATTACTATTCTCTTTTCATTATAGTGTATTCACGTAGATTATTATATTTACGATGTTATTTTTATTGATTTATAGTCATTCATTATTTCTAGTATCAACTGTGTAACAATATTTATCTAAAATATATCAGTATTTTTATTATATGGAATTATGCTCTTCTTATGTTTTTATTAGCTTATATACCTATTTTACTTTTTATAGTTTTTGTTTTTATATATTATACTTTTTTATCTAGTAGTATGTTTGTGAGTATCAATATTATTAGTAAGCATTTATGTTTTATTGTATTCTATGATTTTTGTATGTGTTAATTTATTTTGAGTTTTATACTGTCAATTTGTTCGTTACTTATTTGAATGCATTGAGTCCTTTAATTATTTTTTTTCTTTGTCAGATTTGTATTTTTCATTATTTTAACTTGTGTTATTATACATCGTATTACTCTTCTGTTTTGTTTCTCTTATTTTTGTAGATCATATTATATCAATATAGTTTTATTTTTATAATTTTCCTTGAATAAGAGTTGTTATTTTCCAGTGTGAGTGTGTGATGTTATAACTTTATAGTTTGTATATAGGGTTGTTAAAGGTTGTTACAATGTGTGTGTTTGTTTAGCTTTGATTTTTGTGTTTTTACATATTATATTATGGTTACGTATTTAGCCGAAATATTTTTGTAGTTAGTGAGTTTTATATTTTATGCAATATATTCTTGCTCATATTTTTTCACATTTCAATTTGTGTATTGCTATACTTATTGTGATTTAAAATTTATTATGTTTTTGCTATAATTTTTGTTAGTAGTCACGTTATGGTGTAGTTGTTTTTATTTTGTGTTGCATTTGTTTTATTAATCCTACATAGTGTACATATTACTTATACATGTTTGTTGTGTGTGTTACCATATAATTTTGGTCACATTTTACCTTTCATGTACGCGTTTTGTTATCATTATTGTTTGGTTATTTATCAAGTTATATGTTTTTCTTGTATGTGTTTTTATGTTGTCTTTCATTTTATTATTTTATAAGTTTATTTGTGTTATTTGGATTATATTATTTATTAGTGAACATAGTTATTTTCTTTACGTTTCATCAATAGTTTTATAGTTTATTTAGGATGTGAAATGAGTGTTATAAGTTTATACAACTTAGTTACATATGTTGCACATTATAGATATTTTGTTGTGTTTATTAATTGTTTTTCTTTTTTTAGGTTGTGTATATTTTACTCTAATATTATATTTATCATCTATTCATTAATTATTTCAATTATTGTATTTATTAATTTTCTATATACAAAAGTCTTTGCATTACTGTTTTAGTTAACTGTTCATGTCCATATTTGATTATTGTTTTGGAAATTAATACATGGCAGTTCATATGTTGCATTATGTTTATTTTTTATGTATATTAGGTTTATAGTTTTTGTATCATATTTGGTTTTTCTAACAGATATAATGATATAATGGTTATTGGTATATTTTGATATTATGTTCGTTGTGTAAATGTTATGAATACATAACTACATGATTGTTGCATATAATTTTATGTCTTTTATCTACGGCCATTATTAATATGCTTTCCACTTTCTATTATCAGCTATTATATGTACTATTTTGCTTTACAAATTTCTATATGATATCATGCATATCTTATTTAATTCTGATGGTAGAATTTGTTTTAAGGGGGGGTAGAATGTAATGAACATGAATTTTCGATACTAGTTAAAATAATTTTTCTAGTATTTTAAAATATTAAATTATTATTTTCAAAAGAGTACTTGTATTTCTTGGATTTCTAGAATTTTCTACAATTTAAAAACCCAATTTTATATTTATTTAATGATTTAGATAATTATAAATTAATTAGTTGTGGTGAAAATTTTTAAATAAATATTATTATTATTATTATTGTTATTATTATTGTTAATTTTTATGAGAATTTTCCTAATTATTCTTATTTTTCGCTAGTATTCTCACTAATAAATCCCTAATTAAACCCTAACCCTAACCTTATAAATATACTTGTAGGGGTCTAAAAATGACTATAGGTATCTACACACATCTCGAGACAAAGAGAAGACGATGAACGTCATTATCCAAGTCGAAGAGGACTATTCGAGTCAAAGAGGATCATCTGACATCGACAAGCGCATGAAGCGAATCGATGAACCATTAATGATGTGGCAACGAACCACCGGAACAACCAACGCCAAGTGGCCCACGTGCTCACCGGCCATAGCCAAGTGGCCCACACGCTCATCGGCCATCGAAACTACGAACCAAGTGGCTCGCGTGCTCACCGGCCACCACCAAGTCGGCCACCAAAACGGTGAACCAAGTAGCCTGTGTGCTCACCGGCCACCTCCATGTGGCCCGCGCACTCATCAGCCAACGCCAAGGGTCCGCGTGCTCACCCGCCATCGCCAAGTGGCCCACACGCTCATCGGCCACCGAAATGGTGAACCAAGTGGCCCGTACGCTCACCAGCCACCTCCACGTGGCCCGCGCACTCATCAGCCAACGCTAAGTGGCCCGCGTGCTCACCGGCCATGGCGCGCACGCTCATCGGCCAACAAAAAAGCAAACCAAGTGGCTCGTACACTCACCAGCCACCTCCACGTGCCCCGCGCACTCATCATCCAACGCCAAGTGGCCGTGTGCTCACCGACAATCGCCAAGTGGCCCATACGCTCATCGGCCACCGAAACGGCGAACCAAGTGGCCTACAAGCCCGTCGGTCATCATCAAACGACTTGCGCGTTCACATAATGCATGAAGCAAATCGGTGAAGTGTACAAGTCAACAAAACAACGGAATACATGCAGAAGGACGAAACAAGTCCAGACTGAACTTACCGAGAAAGACCCTAGCGCCTGAGTCGTGTCAAAACGACTCGACCATGGGCCGAGCCAACAAATGGTTGCTTGGTGGCTGAGCCACCAATTGGTGGTTCACACCTGAACCGAACCGGTTTGGTTCGTTTTGCACCCGGTTCAGCCATATTCGATCCGAAAACGTGTTTTGATGGTTTTCGACGAGTTTTCATGGTATTCTTTTGTTTCAGAGGTTTCTAACTGCCTAGATGTTATCTCTAAACATGATTACACGGTTGTCAACTGAGGATAAGGCTAAATCCATCGTTCTTATCCAAAAACCCCCTAACCGAAGCCTATAAATACAGGCCTGGGAGCTCATTTTATAGGGCGGACATGAAGAGGGCGAAGTGCTGCCAAATTAGAGAGTGGAACATGAATTTAAGAGGGTTAGCAGATCTTGGCGAGGTTTCTCAATAAAAAAGATAGAGTTCGAGAGATCTGAGACCTATTTTCCCCCATTCCTCCGGATTTAAGGTTGGTTTTAATCCCGAGAAGAGTCGTAATCTCGCTTGGTCGGGATTACTACTTCTGTGAATACTTCCTTCGTGAAGTAGGAGCTTTGATTATCAAATCTGTTAACTGGATCTGATCCGTAGCAGTCCACGGATATCAACGTCCCCGGTACAGGCAAAGTTCTCATGCAAACAGCAGGCGATAAACATCTGTTGTGTGTTGTTTGATAAAGTTGTAATTTTTATTTTCATTGTGTAAGGAGATCTTATAAAAACATTGACTTTTTTTTCTTTTTTGAACTTATTATTATGGTTGCAATTGTAATGAGTTCGTCACCAATAAAAACATCAACTTTTGACCCAAACACGCTGGCAACCATAGTAGGAGCCAATAGCTTTGTTGCCGAAGCTGTCGTGCCGCAATCATGGATCCGGATCCTCGTTGACGAAGAGGACGAGTACGAGTTTGACCAACTAAAATTCGAGGAGTATTTGTCGTTGTCCTCCTCTAGATCCTCTGCCCCTCGCAAATGCAGGAAGATCAAATCCCCCGTTGCTGCTGCCATCTCGCCTTGCAACACCCCTTCGACCTCAAACAAGGTCGGATCTGTAGATTTGGACTCCTCCTCAATCAAGGAGATAGTCGTTTGAGGTGCGCACAATTTATCAAAGTGAGCTCGCCAAAGGCAGCGCCAACATCGCACGTGCCAGCTGGCCAAAGCTTTGGAGCCAGTTGATGGAATCCGCTATGACGCGGATCTGAAGTCCAGGATGCGCTAAGTGCCGCAACAGCGAGCAGGGACTCCTCCTCCAAGCCAGCGATGAATGAATGGGTCCTCCTCAAAAGGACGCGTTCAACCCTCGAAGAATTGATCCAAAAACGTCGTACGTTACTTGCGCATGCGTGGATGCTCGTGCAAGAAGTGCAAAAGTTGAAGCAGGAAGAGGTAGTCAAGAATCCACCAAAACTTTGCCAAGTCTGGAAGCCAATGTTCGAAATGACGTTGAAAAAAAGTCAAACAAAGCCCGGAACTCGCGAACCACACCTGGCTGGCTCGGCCCAAACCGAGCTACCAAATAGTGGTTCATGCCTGAAACGAACCAGTTCGGTTCGTTTTGCACCTGGTTCACCTTATATAGTCTCATTTAAGCTTCTAACAGCCCCTGTTCCTGTCCCGACAAATCACGCACCTTTGGTAGAGCCTCGGCAGTGTGGACTTGTCCCGATTCAAGATGAGGATGGTGGATCGCCTGAGTCCTTTGCACGAGGATCGAGGCAAAGTTTGGATCAAAGAGCGCTTGGGTCCGGTGACTGAACCCCGAGCAACTCATCAAGCTGGTGTTACACTTGCCTTACGACAAGTCTGAGCCCTCTCGTAAAGAGGAAACTGTTGGCCTTCTTGTTTTGATAATGATTTAACAAATAATTTACATCTAATATTGTTTGTCTAGTGTTTGTATTTTTTATTTATTGTAGACAAACAATAAGTTGGAGGATGGATGGAATTGCGCATTCACGATCATATCCAATGGAGGTTGGCAGAATAGTAGGTGAAACTATGTACAATTCAAGTTAAAAATCCAAGTTCAAGCTTCATCCGTAAGATTACCAAGTCAAGCTATTGAAGATCAAGATCAAGCTTGGGTAATTTAGTTTAGGAGTTTATATTATGTGTGTTAGTACCTTAAGCTTAATATAATATACACACACACATTTATTGGTTTCCATGTATATATATAGTTATATATATATACATATATATTTTGGTTTGATGGTTTTTAAGTTTTACTATGAAACAATTAAATATAATTAGAAAACATATTTTAGTTTCATACTTATATGCATAGATATGATTTCATCAATATCAATTTTATTTAGTTCAATGAAATCATGTTTTAGTGCATTATATGTGTATTTTGATAAAATACTACATTCATTGTTTATAGACTTCATAACAATAGTTTACATCTTTCTTCAAGTCTATAAAATCATTTTGTATTGTTTTAAAACATGGTTAAGCTAAAATATCAAAACTCATATGCTCACATTTTTATGTTTTGGACTATTTTGTAAAATGATGATATTTCTCATTTGGGTGGTTCTTTTGTAAACCAGTTTTTGTAGCATGTGTATTATCATATTTACAATCATTTTCCAAACTTTCATAATTTTTGGAATTAATTTGATATTTCACGGTCGACCGTGACGGTCGACCGTCAGCCTGTAAGTTCCCACGGTCGATCGCCACGGTCGACCGCAGCGTTCTCTGGATATTTTATCAGTTTTGGTTTTGCCTCTCGGTCGACCGCGAGTTTCCCACGGTCGACCGCCACACTGTCTTTTCATTCCCAATGGCTATTTTCCTGTAGCCGTTGTTTGGAGCTTTTTGGTCTTTTGTTTGGGGTTTTTGACTGATGTTTTTGGAGGCTATAAATACTCCCATTGATCTCAGTTCTGAACTAACCAATGAGAGTGTTTTAAAAAAGTTTTAAACAAGGGTTTAAGTGTGTTTAGTGTCTGTTTTGCTTGTGAAGAAGTTTTCTCAAGTGGAGGAGATCATCTTATTGTTTGGGCTTCAATCTCCATCTCTCCATTTTGTTATTCAGAGAAGAATCTCTAAACTCATATCTAGCTATTTATACGTTTGATTTACATTTCCATAAGCTAGTATTTCTATTGAGTTTAGATTTGATTTTATTTTCTCATTGCTTACACACACAACCATTGAGCTTATTGTATTTACATACATTGTATAATTAGCTTGTGGGGAGTTGTAACAATTGAGAGTGAGCTACATTGAGTTCTCATTTATTAAGGAGAACATATTTGTTATTACATTGTCAGTGTTGTAAGGTTTTCGGTGAGCTAGAAAACCGAGTGTGTTGTGAATTTTTCGATGAACTAGAAAACCGATTGTGAGGAGTGAACGTTAATCGGTGAGCGTTGAAAACCAACATTGTGGAGTGATTGTGAATGTTGATCGGTGAATGTTGGAAACCAACATTGTGAGGTGCAAACGTTATTCGGGTGAGCGTAGAAAACCCGGTTGTGATAGTGGATTTCTCCTCGGGAGTGGGGAGCGGAGACGTATGACGGAAGGTCCGAACTCCATGATCATTTGAGTGTGTTTGAGTTTGTCATTGGCACATTTGCTTTTGCATTTATCTTATGTCGTCAATTGTGCATTGCTCATTTATTTTATCCATCATCTTGTTTATGTTTATTTCACACCCTTGTGTTAGTTTATATAACATTGCTTATATTTTTATCATATAGGATATATCTCATTGTTCATATTGCTTATCCTATCTCATATATCTTGTTGTATTTCATACTTGCTAGGATAACTTGTTAATTATTTTTAATTGGCATAAAATCAGGATTAGATTAGCATAAGACCCTAATCACCCTTCCTCTAGGGTGCAACAATTGGTATCAGAGCTTGGTGCTCTTTGATTTAAGGTCTAATCGCCTTGAGTTAAAGATCCAAGTTATCTTTTTATGCTAATCTTGTTTTGATTGCATTTGTATCTTGCTTGCTTATTTTTACAAATTATGTATATGAATGATGCCTCTTGTTTAGGCTATGATTCTAGTTTTGCTCCTAAATTCAATATTTTCCCTTATGCTCAATGGTGTTTTAGATTCAAAATATTTGTTCAATCTAAAAATATCAATTTATGGGAAGTCATTGATTGTGCTTATATTGTGCCCAAATTGGAGAAATCCAAGTAGAATAAAAATGATAAAAGCTTATTTATTATGAACAAGCTCTTGTTGGAATTCTTACATAATGCATTTGATTCATCTTTGTCTAACAAGTTTGTTCATTTTGATAGTTCTTACACCTTATGAAAATTTATTGAAACACATCAAGGGGACTTGGAGGTGATCTGACAAGCTTTGGAGGATCCGGCTACAAGTTCATATGGAGCATCATGCACACAGCCACTAGGCGATAGCCCTAGTGAGGTTTGCGAGTTCGATTCCATTAATAATTTATCTAGTGATGAACTTGCTTATGCTAGTTAGAGATTATTACATGCCTACAAGAAATTACAAAATGACTTTATTGATTTAAAAAGAAAGCATGATAATTTAGAATCCGATCATGATGAGCTAGTGTCAAAATTGGATGTCATTGCAAAAGAAAATGTCATGCTTAAAGAAAACAATGACATGTTAATTTTGGAAAATAAAAAATTAACCACATCTATAACTAGCGTATCTCATAAAAAAGATAATGCCATGCTAGAAGTAGAAAACATACAAAATGATACTGTTTCTTTCATAAATGACTATTTATGTACTACTTCTAATGTTAATGCATATGTGCCTAATGATGAGTTGAATGATGTTAAAAATTGTATTACCTCTTTAGATTCAACTCTAAATTCATGCATTATTAACCATAAGAAACTTATGGACTTGTGTGCAAAGTCCCGTGTTGACACTTCTAAATCTAACACACATTATGCATACTTGTATAGCAAAGTTTACAAATGCTCTATTTGTGATCGTAAAGGCCACCTTGCTAAATTTTACTATGACGCACACAAACCTAAGATTGCTAATGCTTCTTGTGCATCTCATAAGGCTTCTTCATCACACACATATGTACATGCACGCACTCATAAAGTTCATCATAAGCATGCTCATGTGTTTAAATGTGATATATGTGGTCGTTTTGGTCACTTGTCAAAATATTGTTTTGATTTGAAAAAGAAATCTCATTTGCCAAATGTTTCTAATAGACCACATGTTTTTAAATATGATGTTTGTGGTAGATTTTGACCATTTGGCGAAGTTTTGTTATGATTTAAAAAAATATTCAAACTTGCTAAATTTCTCAAGTAAACCATCTTTGCTTAATGATGTTTCTCATTTGCGATATAATTTAAAAGAAAAATCTTTATTTGCAAATGATTCCCGTGCACGAGCTAATGGTCCACAAAAACAAATGGATCTCTTTCATTGCATAAATTATAATCGGAAGGGTCATTTTCAAGATTATTGTTTTGACCGTGCTAGTGCACCATATGCGCCCAAGAGGGTTCATAACCCTAGGGCTTTGAGCTTAAAAGATAGGGGTCATGTCCCTAAATCTCTTGGTACCAAGAATTCTTGGGTACCAAAACAAATTTTATTTTTAAAACCAAGTACTTTAGTGATTTTTATTTTTCTTTGTCTTGGTTTTGAAAATTATGCTTTGAAATCTTTGAATATGAAAATAATTTTTCTTTAATTAATTTTTTTTCATGACTATTAGTTTCGATTTCAAATGAGTGGTTTGTAATTATATACCGTCCGGATTTATTGGGCGTTTATTCCTAAATTTTGTTTACCGGGTGCTAAATTGTTCATATGGGTTGAAACAAGCTCAAGAGCTTGATATTGTTGCCTCTCTTGCATTTTGTCAAAAATTTTGTTTTGATTTGTTGCTTTGAATTCATTATATTTCTCTTATATGATGATATTTATGTGTTTGTGCTTATGGATCATCTATTCGCGCTTTATAATGCATTCTATGAGTGGTTTGATCAAGGTCTTAAAAGAAAGTCTTCTTTATTGATCAAACATCGTTTTTGGATTTAAATCTTGATTTATGATTTCATTTGAGTGATTTGTTTTCCCTTCTTTTGATTTCATATATCTATCTTTATACACTATGTTTTTATAGTTGTGTTAATGAGACACTATTTTTATTTTGATGCATCCACATGTGATCTCATTATCTTAATGTATGTGGGTAAATTTTTAGCTTGCCCTTATCTATGCTTGCTCACATGTTTTGCCCTGATCTTTATTGCATATATTTTATATGGCATTTTGATAGGGGGAGCTAATCCCTATACTTGTTTTATACTCACCTATGCATATTGATAGGGGGAGCTTTCGCTCTCTTTATTCTTTTGTCCCCTTTTTGATGTTGTCAAAGGGGGAGAAATATTGTGAGTATACATTTCCTTGTTTATATGCATATGAATTATAATTTATATATTCATTTCCTTTCATGCATATATCATTTTTATAAATTGTTTGTCATCATCAAAAAGGGGGCGATTGTTCAAGTTCGAAATGGACAATCTCGCGAGGCGTTTATGATCAATACCGAGCAAATGACCAAAATCATCGAGGATGTCTTGGCCAAGTAAAAGGAGAAATTCAAGTTCGAAATGGAAATGCTATGTTGCGGATGAGGGAAAAGTATGACCAACAGATTTGGCTTTTTTCTAATCAAATTGGTGAATCTAGTCGTCACAATAATGCCCACCGGATATGTGACATAGACGAACACCTTGATGAAGATAACCCTCCCGTTGATCAAAACGTTGGGGGTGGCCCCACTAAAGGTAACGATGCTAGGGGTGGTCCCACAGAAGATGACAATACCAGGGGTGGCCATGTTGCTCCTCTTAGAAATCGTCCAAAGCATGATACAGACGAGGATGAGGAGATGAAAGATCTCAAGAGCAAAATCAACACTTTGATGTTTGCTCGAGGAGTGAAGAAGACCGATATTCTGTGTCCTTACCCAAGAGAGTGGGAGTCGATCCTATATCCGGTGAAGTTCAGCCTGATTAACTTCACGCCATTTGACGGGAATGGTTCGCCTACTCAGCACCTGATCTACATCAAGTCCCACTTGGGCATAATCTCCGGCAATGAAGCATTGATGGTCCGGTCATTCGTTGACACCTTTCACGGGCCCGTCTTCGATTGGTACCGTCGTCTCAAGCCTAGAAGCATCAATAGCTGGGACGACCTAGAGAACTTGTTCCTCGCTCACTTCTTTGATGATGACACTGATATGTCAATCAGAACACTCTTTGATAAGAAACAGGAAGACGACGAGACGGTCGACAACTTCGTCAAGCGCTTCCGGAATAAGGCGATGAACTGCCGAGATCCGATCACAGAGTATTTTATCCTCCAAACCTGTCACAACAACCTCTCTTTTAACGTGTTGGAAGTTATGGGAGTAGCACTGTCCAACACCTGGAAAGAGTTGAAAGTGCACGAAGAGCAGGCCGAACGCTTCCTCAAAAGGAAGAAAGTTGAGAGAAGCTAACCGACAGCTAACCCTCCAAATTCAAGCTTCGTCTCCCGTGGTAAAGGGAAGACCCCTGCAACTGCTGTTGATGCTAATCAGACATCACAACAGTAATCCTAGAGACAGCAAAAGACTTCAGATCCGAGTCTTCAAAAAGAATACTCTTTCAAGGACGAGGACATTCCAGCCATTTTCGAATCCCTCCTTGAGAACAACAAGATCAAGCTACCACCTATCACAAATAAGGAGGAAGCTGACAATACTACGAATCTAAAATACTGTGCGTACCACAGGAGGATCATTCATCCTACCAAGGCTTGCTTTGCTCTCAAAGTTAACATCCAAAATCTTAGTTGAAGCTGGCATTATAACCTTAAATTAAGCTGAATGAAGACTCCAAAGAGTATACGAGTATAAACTGCTTCTCAACACTTCGAAGAGTATACGAGTATAAACTGTTTTTCAATCCTCCAACCAGTATATGAGGTTAAACTGCTCTCTGACACTCCAATAGGTATATGAGTCTAAACTATTTCCCATCTTTGACGGAAAGTTCCTGGAGAATTTTTATACATAATATTCTTAAGGATAACCCGATCATGCAACTGAGTACAATGTTAGACCCAGTTTCGCAAAGGAAGCTGGGGATGGATGATCATGTAACGGGAAGTTCCCGAAAGAATTCTATATAGTGTATTCTTAGGGATAACCTGATCACTACAAGAAGGTGATGAATAAGAAACTCCTACTCAAACTCCCGCAACGTCTGTGCACTCAACACTCCTATTGTTAGAGTCCAGACATAGTAGTCAGAATTTTAATCTCCTAATTATTGACAATTGTCAAACCCTTCAGTGTTAAGTATTTGTCATTTAACACTATGAACCCCCTTTGAGTGATTTATACGAATCAACACTCCCACTGTAATTTGTATTCCCACTCTCATTGTTCACTTGGTCAAACTTTCCTACAGGTAGGACCACAATCAAAGTCCCCTCTCGATTCCTTTCATGAACGATAGGTCCATTTTCAAATTGAGCGATCAAACCTATAAAAGTTAGGATTGTCTCAAACCCCCACTCGGTCAAACCTGTAAACAGTTAGGACCAGAATCAGAATTCTCTTTCGATAAATGAAAGGCTTTCGCTCTTTCCCCTTCGGCCAAACCTATAAAAGTTAGGACTAAAGTCAGAATTTCATTTTCAGACCAGGTAATCAATCCTATAAAAGTTAGGGTTATCTGAATCTATTCGATTCTCGAAGTGGAGATCCCACTCTTAGTTTCACTTGTCCAGATTCTCAAAGTGGAGATCCCACTTGGAGCTTCCTTTGTAACAGGAAAGAGAATATAAAATTCTTCCTTTCCAGTATCGGGTTCGTCTTCGCCCCAAGAAAAGACACCACCTTTTTAACTACCATAATTCGTGCCTTACACGCACGGGGAATTTTATCCCAAAACCTTAGTAGGGATAAGTCAGCGCCTAACACGCGTTGACGGTTAGTCTTTGATCGTAAAAAGGACAAAAACGCACATATTCGACATTGTGGCAGGTTGTTATTAATAACACCATAATCCGTGTCTTACACACATGGGAAATTTTATCCTAAAGCCTAATTAGGGATAATTCAACGCCTAACACGTGTTATCGGTTTAGTCTTTCACCGATTAAAGAAGACACCAGAATCTAAATCTGGGGAATTTTATCCCGAAACCTAAGTAGGGATAAGTCAGTGCCTAACACGCGCTACCGGTTAGTCTTTGACCGTAAAAAGATAAAAGCCCACATATTTAACATTGTGGTAGGTTGTTATTAATAATACCATAATCCGTACCTTACACGCACGGGGAATTTTACCCTGAAGCCTAAGTAGGGATAAGTCAATGCCTAACACGCGTTACCGGTTTAGTCTTTCACCGATTGAAGAAGATACCAGAATCCAATCTAGGGAATTTTATCCTGAAGCCTAAGTAGGGATAAGTTAGCGCTTAACGCGCGTTGTCGATTAGTCCTTAACCGTAAAAAGGACAAAATCCCACATATTCGACATTGTGGCAGGCCGTTATTAATAACGCCAAAATCCACACCTTACACATGCGGAAAACTTTATCTCGACTCCTAAATAGAGATAAGCCTACGCCTAACACGCGTTGCCATTTTAGTCTTTCGCCGAGTGAAAAAGACACCAGAATCTGAGTTTGGGGACTTTTATCTTGAATTCTAAGAAGAGATAAGTCAGCGCCTAACACGCGTTGTTAGGTAGTCTATTCCCGTGAGAAAGATAAAGTCTACGTATTCAATATCATAGCACTAAAAAGTTAACTCTTTTAGCATAACGTCACATGCAGAACGGACTTAAACAATCCGCATGCAAGCCCGATTCAAATGGTAATCGGTAAAGGCACGTCAAATCCGTTGATGGCTGACGATTTGCCACAAATCTTAAGTCTGTATCTGATACATGCATCCGGGTAGTCTATTCCTGTGAGAAAGATAAAGTCTACGTATTTAATATCGTAGCACTAAAAGATTTAACTCTTTTATTATAACGTTACATGTGGAACGGACTTAAACAATTCGCATGCTAGCCCGACTCAAATGGTAGTCGGTAAAGGCTCATCAAACCCGTTGATGGCTGAAGGTTTGACAAAATCCTATAAATGTGAGAGTCATTGATACACCAGCCCCATTAGTTGGTCTCGTGACTTGAGCATCCAATAATTTCAGAATAAGAGCTATACATGCCGATAAATCAGCTTTAATAGTTGGTCCTGCAGTCCAAACATTTGGGACCGTCACGCTCCAATACCTTAAGAGCTTAAACTGTATAGATTTTAGCAAACGTATGAGTATAAACTATGTTAACATCGGTTAACGCGCTACAGTAAAGGTCAATGTCGGTCAACGCATTAGCAATCTCGTCAAAATAAGGCAAATGATGATTCCAGGGAGTTTAATCACATTCAGATATGAATTACCGACGAAGATAATCAGTTCAAAGTCATCTCAATGACAAAAGCTAAGTTCAAAAACTTACGTATCAACTTCAGTTCAAGATTTCGACAACGGTCAGATGATAAACGCAACACCAAAAGAACTTTATCTATTCGATAAAACATTGAATAGACTGAAGGCTGAAGAAGTCAAGAATTGAAATAATCCACAGGTCCTTCTATGCAATCTCCTCGATAAAATACTGAAGAGGTTGAAAACATGGCCTATCTTATCCAAAGCATTCCAGACTCCTCTATAAAAGAATGAGTCTGAAATACTTTGGAGGGGTATCTATAGGTGTCTAAAAATATCTATAGGTATCCACACACAGCTTGAGACAAAGAGAAGATGATGAACGTCATTATCCAAGTCGAAGAGAATTATCTGAGTCAAAGAGGATCATCTGACGTCGACAAACGCATGAAGTGAATCAGCGAACCATTAATGACGTAGTGACGAACCATCGGAACGACCAACGCCAAGTGGCTCGCATGCTCACCGGCCATCAGCAAGTGGCTCACATGCTCATCGGCCACCAAAACGGCGAATCAAGTGGCATGTGCGCTCACCGGCCACCTCCATGTGGCCCGCGCACTCACTAGCCACCTCCAAGTGGCACACACGCTCATCAGCCACCGAAACGATGAACCAAGTGGCATGCACACCCGTCGGTCATTATCAAGCGACTTACGCATTCACGAAATGCATGAAGTGAACCGGTGAAGTGTACAAGTCAACAAAATGATGGAATGTACGTAGAAGGATGAAACAAGTCTAGACCGAACATACCGAGAAAGCCCCTAGCGGCCGAGTCGCGTTAAACGACTCGGCCAGGCTAGTGGCTCGGCCATGGGTCGAGCCACCAATTGGTAGCTCGAACCAAGTCGAGCCACCATGAGCTACCAAATGGTGGTTCGTGATTGAACCGAACCGGTTCGGTTCGTTTTGCACCCGGTTCAGCCAGATTCGATCCGAAAACGCGTTTTGATAGTTTTCGACAAGTTTTCACGGGATTTCTTCTGTTCCAGAGGTTGTAACTACCTAGATGTTATCTTTAAATGTAGTTACATGGTTGTCAACTGAGGATAAGGCCAAATCCATCGTTCTTATCCGAAAACCCCCCAACCGAAGCCTATAAATACAGGCTTATGGGCTCATTTCATAGGGCAGACATGAAGAGGGCGAAGTGCTGCCAAATTGGAGAGTGGAGTATGAATTTTAGAGGGTTAGTAGATCTTGGTGAGGTTCCTCAATAAAGAAAGAGAGAGTTCGAGAGATCTGAGACCTATTTTGTGACGCCCCAGGGTTCACACAAGGCTGCAGTCCCAGATGAAACCAGGATTGTCAAACCTGTCAAGCACAAACCACCATGCTATGACAAGTTTCACCATCACAATCACTATCTCTCTAGTGGAAATAATAAATAGGTGAAGGTACAGACAGGTAAAAATAGAAAATAGGTCAACACTGGATATACACAGAAGAAGCATAAGAAAAATCAATAATGAGCCCAACTGGAATAAAATAGACATATCTCTGAGTCTGAACTTAATTTCAAAATACAATGAGTCACATAAACAAAGTCTCACAATAGCTCTCAACTCTATGAAACAAAATACCAATCTAGATTCTGAGATTTATCAACAACATGTGGAGTTCTGCAATAACTACAAAATATGATAAGTAACTAAATGGACAACTAAGAAGTCCCATCAACCTGCGACTCTCCGTACGCCAGACTCGCTGCCTGAAAGGGAGGAAAATAACGAGCGTCAAAGCGCTAGCGAGATCATCACTACCTCTCCCCAGGGGAAGGGGTAGGAGTATATAAGAAAATAGAGTCAGTACATACATATATCAAATCATTCATATAACTCTCTATGAATGAAAAACAAACAATCAATGATAAATACTCCAACCTCTAACATAAAGAATAATC
>BQKN01062911.1:7740-26150 GCA_022839385.1 Asparagus kiusianus
TGAAACAAATGGATATAACTATTTGTATACACGTATTTGTTTCATATCTATACATGCAAATAAACATGATTTTATTTATGGATTAAAGATGTTTATTTGAAAAATTATGTGTTTATGGATTAAAGACTTGTTTACAATATTTTATATCTTTTCCTAAGTCTATTAATCCATTCAAAAGGATTTGCAAAGTTGTTTGAAATTATTTTTGTCAAAATCAAGTATTGATGATTTCGTATTCTTAAATAGTTTACAAAATAATTTATATTTAACAAGTGAGAAATGCAATTTGGAAAATTCCTTTTGTAACATGTTCAGTTACATGTTTATATACATTTTTCAAAGTTTCATTACTTTTGAACATCATTTGTTATTTTTAACAATTTCCTAAAAGTCATAAAAACACTTTCAAAACCTGTATTTTCATATATCAGTTTGCGGTCGACCGCCACGGTCGACTGCGCCTATGTTTTTCCATGAGGACCTAGCAGAGACTTTCGCAGTCGACCGTGACGGTCGACTGTCAGCCTGTAAGTTCCTACGGTCGACCGTCACGGTCGACCGTAGCTTTCTCTGGAAGTTTTCTCAGGTTTGTATATGCCTTGCGGTCGACCGCGAGAATTTCACGGTCGACCACCGCACTGTCTTTTCATACCAGCGGATATTTCCTACAACTGTTGTTTGGGGCTTTTTGGTCTTTTGTTTAGGGTTTTTGCCTGAGGTTTTGGGAGGCTATAAATACCCCATTGATCTCAGTTCTCATAACAACCAAGAGAGTGTTTTTAAAACAAGTTTAAAGAGTTTTAAATAAGAGTTTAAGTTTGATTTAAGTT
Source organism: Asparagus kiusianus (assembly GCA_022839385.1). Taxonomy (NCBI): domain Eukaryota; kingdom Viridiplantae; phylum Streptophyta; class Magnoliopsida; order Asparagales; family Asparagaceae; genus Asparagus; species Asparagus kiusianus. The sequence goes on from BQKN01062911.1 coordinate 8,571, forward strand.
TGTTTAAGAAGTTTTTAAGCATTTGGAAGTTTGAGTTTGTGAAATCAATTTCACAAGAGCTTGAGGAGATCATCTATTGGTGTTTGGGCATCTAACTATTCTCCCTCTACCTCTTGATCTGTTGAGAAGTTTTCTAAACTCTATTTCTACCTTTACATCTATTTGTTTGATTATCATTTTATTAAAGCTAGTTTTATATTGAGTTTAGTTGATTTGATTTCACTCATTGTTTACACACACCCACTTGAGCTTATTGTATTTGCATACATTGTATATTTGGGTTGGTGAGAGTTGTAACAATTGAGTGTGAGCTTTCATTATGTTCTCATCCATATTAGAGAATAATCATTTATTGTAATTATGCTTATTGTGAGGATCACTTTGTAATACACTTGTACACCGAGAGAAGTGTGTGGCGAGAGTCAGGGATCGTCCCAAGAGGAGTGGCGTCGGTTGACGAACCTAGGGAGAGGTTGTATCCGAGCACTTGAGGGAGACACGTCTAGTTCCAACACTTGAGAGGGTGTAGAGTAGGATTGCAAGAGTGTGTGAGTTATAGAGTTTTCGGTAAACTAGAAATCATATTGTGAGGTGCAAACGTTGTTCGGGTAAACATAGAAAACCCGGTTATGATAGTGGAGATCTCCTCGAGGTGAGGAGCGAAGACGTAAGTCGTGGGGACCGAACTCCGTAATCACATCGTTTGTTTGTGATTGCATTGGCGCACTTACTTTTATGTTCATATCTTATATCACATTTGTATATTGCTTGTTGTTTATATTGCCCACTATCTAGTTTCAAATTATTTACCCTTGTGTTAGTTTCATATCCTTGCATATATATCTCATAGTATATCTCATTGCTAGGATATATTCCTTTGTTCATATTGCATATTCTTGTTCATAATTAGTTGTATATCTATCTTGTAAGAATATATTTGTTAATACGTTTTAATTGGCATAAAATCGGATTAGATTAACATAAGATCCTACTCACCCCCCTCTAGGGTCTAACAGCTCTACCATCTAGTAGATGGCGTACTTGGTAAACACTCCCTATAAACTTGCAGAGGCCTTCGAGGATTATACCTACGTTGATTCCTCTTAGGGGGGTTATTCATTGGGATATTTGTGGATAATGAGATAATTTTAGGGATTCTATTTTATAGTGTTATTAATTGGGACAATGGAAGAAGGATATTACCTTTTGTGTTATTGGTTTTTTAGAACACTAGTAAGACAATTTCACCACTTAGGATAAAATTACCCCACTCATATATAAAATTTTTATCCTAATAGTAAAAACTTACCACATCCTCCAAATTGGAACAATTTTGTTCCACTTTGAAGGCAATTGGGATAATTTTCAAACAATTTTATATTACTTAACTAATACATGATAATTATATTATAAATATATGACATAATATATAAAATATAAAGTAATAATATATTTAATATATTATATTATATTATCATGTAATAAAATAAAATATTATTATAGTTTAATTATATGTATAGTTTATTTTATGATATTTATTATATATTATTATGCAATATCACATACTATATTATAAAATAGTATTATATAATAGTACAACATATTTATTATAATATTATTTAATATTTTAATAATATATATTATTATATATTATATTATATTAATTATAGTTGATATTTTATTGTAGCAATTATATTATAGTGTATTATATTAAACTAATATAATAATATAGTATTATATAAGATATCATATCAAAATTAATAATATGTTAGTATATTACATTATTATAAAATATAATATAATATAAACCATGTTATATGATTATATTATATTAATATAATAAATTTATTATTGTACTATAATATAATACATTTTAGATATTTTTTATATACCATAGTACTTATCATATAATATTATACTATATTTTAATTACAATATAGTTTTTAAATAATATTATATTGAATAAAAATATTATAATATTTTATGCAGTAAATTTAACCTATGACTCTGTTCTAATATATTAAATTAGATATTTTATTAAATACATTGTTTATATATTTTATCAGTTATTATATATGGCATACTATTATAATATAATATAATAATTACTAATATTAATAAAATATTATGATATAATATAATATAATACTATAGTTTGAAATAATATAATATATTATACTATAACATGATACATTTTATTATATATATTGTAATTATCATGTAATATATCTTATATTATATTAATTATTATATAGTATAACATGCTAATATAATATAATATAATAATTAGTAATATTAATTAGTAATTATAGTACAACATATTATACTTTAATTTAAAGTAAAATAATGTTTATATTATAATAATATACTAAATAATATACTATACCAATGGATAAGTTAATTTAAAACTAATTAATAAATAAAATTATATTTTAATAAGGTGCCACATCATCAATTATACCACATGAATTGTTAATTCAAAGGCTTAAATTATCTCATTATCCTACTTTACCCCACTCAAAATATCCCAAAGGTATAAAATTATTCCATTGGAACAATTTTTTCACTTGGCCCTAATTTGTCTCAACCAATAACCCCCCTAGTCAAAACTAACTCCTCTTAGCTTGAATGATACAACTCCCTGCTTCATTTAGCTTGGATGGTACAATTCCAGTGTTGTTCTTCAAGGTGAGTAGAATTAGACCCCTGTTCAGAACTTGGCATATCTTCTCGAAAAAGAGAGGAGGGCTCCACGGTGGGTGCCAAACTGTTGATGGCTAGGATCAAACAATCAATCATATCTAGAAGAGGATATGTGCGGATCCGGGGCGGGATCGGTTCCTCTGTTGTCCTCGCTAGGACAAGTTAGAAGAGATTGATGAAGGGGCCATCTCTTTCTCCGACTTTATGCATGGTTCTTGAATTGGAGGCTGAAGTCCATGCTGCACAGACAAGAAGAACCTGTAAGAGGGCGGGGACTGGTTCCCCTGTGGTTCCTCTAGCAGTCAAGTTAGTGAAAGTTAAGTGGTAAAGGGGAAGGTCAAGAACCGAGGTGGTTCTTGAGGTGGCAATGTGCTATTACAAAGGGTCTGTATGAGCTCCTCTATGTATTTGAAGAACTATGTGTGTTTCTCCTCTTTTTTGTAGAGAATTCTCCTCTTTTTAGAGAGCGAGCCCCGCTTTGAGGTTAGAAGTCTACCTGTATATATCACGATGTTAGGGATAAATGGGTCACTTCCAACCAAGCATAGGGAGGCGGTGGTAAAGTGCGGGCTAAGAGCCGAATCATCCCTCGCTTTACGGGTGTCAACTGGCGATTGGAGGGGAAGTAACTTCGTATGGGAGACGGAATCTCCACATTTTCCAAGTAGTGATTAAGAGCATGGCAGAAGGTACGCGAGCAGTTGACAAGTCATGAAGATCTTCAGGCTAGAATCATGATAAGGCTTGTACGAGGTGGACTGAGATGCTGACATGTGCTCAGGGGAAGAGACTTGAGGCGGAGGTTATTACTCAATCTAGTCGATAGAGAATGTTCATCAAGTCATCTCCGTGAGTCGCCGAGTAAATGGTCGAGTTCCCTTGGTGGGTCGTCTTCGACGATAGGGTCGGCTGATCCCCCCTTTCATGTCAGCATGAAATAATATCAATTTGATGGGTCGGCGGGGTCAAGGCCTCTGTTAGGATTAGACCATTAAGCTGATTAGGGTCTTGTTTGCTGAAATGCGCTCATGAGTGCTTTGTTTATACATTATATTTCTAGCGAATGGGAACACTATATAACAACACTCTTTAAAATCAAAAAAGTACAAAGAACTTCCTGAAAGTTACATATAAACTCTTAAAATTGAAAATTTACAAAGAGGTGCATTAAATCCTAAAAGTACAAGAAAGCCCTAACAATTTAGATATTTTAAAGGGCTTTTTGCAATTTTACTCATGGTTTTTTAATTTTTAGATTCGTTAAGGAGATGTCTGTAAATTTTGAATCTTAAGGATTTTTTGCAATTTTTAAAATCTTAAGGTTCTTTTTGCAATTAAAATATTTCAATCTTTAGTAATTTACATGTTTTTAGGGGGTTGTAAGTAATTTTTAGATTTTTTATAGAGTTGCTTGTAATTTTCACTTTTAAGGGCAAAACAGTAATTACTTACAATATTGGGATCAAGCGCCAAAACTTATAAAGTTATTGGGGGTTTCTTGTCAAAATCAATTAGGAGTATTCTTGTCATTTGACCAGACATAAAGTAATAGTAATTTTTGGGATTTTTCATAAAGAGTTTTGCTACAGGGACTCAAAACATGTGACCAACAAGGGGGACAAGTGATGTGTCCCCCTCTTATTGAATAATGAGCTGGTCATCATTAATGATGACCAACTCATTATGCAATAGGAGTGACACACCTCACATGTCCCCATGTTGGTCCCATATTTTTGGTCCTTGGGGAATTTTTCTTTCACAAAAGTTATTTGGGCTTAGTGTGAGTTTTATCACAAACACCCTGCAAAAAATAAAAAGTACAAAAGAGGGTTGAATAATCCAAAAAGTAAAAAAAGAATTCCTAAAATCTAAAATTGAAAAAAAAACCTTTGAAATCTAAAATTGCAAACGTGCCCTTAATGATTCAAAAATTATAAACAACCCTTTAGATTTGAAAATTATAAATAACTTCCTAAAACTTCACAAATTACAAATAGATCCATTTGTAATTTGACAATTACAAAGAACCATTCAAAACTATAAATAGACCTCTAAAAATATTAAAAATTACAAAAATCTACATGAAAAGCCTAAAAGTACAAATAAACCCTCAAAATTTAGTATTTTTTTGGAGTTTTGTGCTATTTAATATTTTTCTAGGTTTTGTAATTATCTGATTCTTGAGGGAGATGTTTGGCACTTTTGAATCTTAAGAAGATTTGATAATTTTTAGTTTTTTCTAGGCCGTGGACGGCTGGGAGGCTTTTATAATTTTTATTTTTTAGAATTTTTTTTATTATTTAGGGGGTTTGTTTGTAGTTTTTGGAATTTTTAAGGACTAAAAGTTATAAATCATAAATTTAGTGGTTAAGTGCCAGAACTTTTAAATGTATTGGGGTTCTTTTCATATTTTGATCAGGTCATTAGACATGAAGTAACAATGACTTGGGGTTTTCTACATAAGTTATTGGTGGTTTACTACAATTTTTAAAGTTATGGGGGGTTTATTGTAATGTACTCAAATAAAAATTGTGATACATTTCGCATTTCTTTCCTTCATGAAAATGAATTTCTTTATTGAACTTTAATTAAACATCTTTTTTTTCTTTTTATGTTACTATATATATAAGATAAGTTAGATATTTTTTTAAATATTAGGAAATGAAAAGAAATAAATGGAAGAAAACAGAATATGATACTTTTTTTTTGGTCAATGAAAAATTTTTATTCACTAACCAAGTATGAACGTTTTTGTACATCAGATACTCAGTGTTAAACTGAGATTACAAAAAGAAGAAATACTAAATGAATATCTTATAAAAACACAGATATTCAAAAACCAGAAATCCTCAAAACAATGTCACTACTTGCAATTGAAGGGGTGTTGAGGATGAAAGTGAGGACATCAAACTTGATATCTCTAACCAGATCATCAGCACTTCTAGACCTCTGCTGAAATAACCTCAAATTCCGCTCTCTCCAAATGAAATATATAGAAGTAGTCAAAGCCATTTTCTTGAGTTGCTGCTTTAATCCCCTACCCTTTAACCTGTAAGCATACCAATTGACAATTAGAGACCAATTGCAAGATCTCCATTTAAAACCCAGCCAGCTCATGATACAGTTCCAGACATTAGCCGAAAATACACATTCAAAGAACAGGTGGTTCCTTGTTTCACTGGCAGCACTTGAGCAGAGAATACAGGTGTTTGCATTGATGACTCCTCTCCTATGAAGTCTGTCCTATGTGAGAAGTCTATCTTGGAATGCAAGCCAACTTACAAAAGAAGATTTAGGGATGTTTAGACCTCCCCAGACTGTCCTGAACCATATCACATCATTTGCAGCAGGATGAATAGCATAATATAGAGCAGATAGCTTTATTTTATCACCCTTCCCACAAGAACTGATCAGGCATTTCAGGTTGTCCACTCCACCATACAAAACCAAAGCTTTATCCCTCACCTTTAACAATTGTTTCCACAACCAGGAATCACCTGATCTAACTTTGACCTGCCAGATATCCTCATGCTTTAAATAGACTCCATGAATCCATTTAATCCAAAGAGACTCCTTTTTAACATGAATGTCCCAAATACATTTCAGAGCTGAAGCTGTATTCCAACTAAGGGCTGAAAATATACCCAGTCCTCCTTTCTTTCTCCCCATGCATACTCTCTCCCATGCAACCAGGGGAATTCTGAGATTCTGACCTGATTTTCCCCACAAGAAACTCCTACATAACCCATCCATTTCCTTGAGTACACTGACTGGAAGAATATAATTTGATGTCCAAAAAATTTGAACACCAAGAATTACACTCTTTATTATTTGCAATCTACCAGCATAGGACAAACAACCATGATTCAACCATTTCTGAAATTGCCCTGAGATCTTAGAAAGGAGGGCATTGCAGTCCATGTGAGACAATTTCTTTGTTGTGAGAGGAACTCCCAGATACTTGAATGGTAAAACACCTTCAGAGAATCCCAAGTAGTTGTTAATGGAAGACTTGACAGAGTCATCAATACCACCAAAAAAAAACAGAGCATTTTTCTAGATTTGCCTCCAGTCCAGATACAGCACTGAACTCTTTAACACATTGAAACAATTTATGTACTGAATATACATCACCTTTTGCAAACAGGAGGAGATCATCTGCAAATATAAGGTGAGTAATTTTTAGCTGACTACACTTGGGATGGAACTTAAAGAGCCTGTCATTCTTTAAAACCCCCAACTTCCTTGAAAGATATTCCATTCCTAGAATAAACAGATAAGGAGAGAGGGGGTCTCCTTGTCTTAAGCCTCGTTTGCCTTTGAAATAGCCATGAAGAGAACCATTAAGAGATAAAGAATAACTAGGAGAAGTAATACAAGCCAATATCCAACCAATCATGACCTGTGGAAACCCCAAACCATGAAGGAGATCAGAAAGAAAAGACCAACTGATGGTGTCGAAGGCCTTCCTAATGTCAATATTAAGCATGACCCTAGGAGAGAGATGCTTCCTGTTGTAGCTATTCACCAGTTCATGAGCCAATTTGATATTGCTAGAGATCTGTCTACCCCTTACAAATGCACTTTGAGCATCATTAACAATAAATCCCATAACAGTCTTGATTCTATTGGTGATAATTTTCGAAATAAACTTGTAAAGACTGTTGCAACATGAGATAGGCCTATAATCTGAAGGAGTTTTAGGACAATGAACCTTAGGTATAAGTGTAATAGAGGTGGAATTAACCATACCAAGCATTTTTCCAGAACTGAAGAATTCCTCAATAGCCTCAGTGACTTCTTCTCCAATAACAGTCCATGCAGACTTGAAAAAAGCAACATTGTACCCATCAGGACCTGGAGCTTTGTTTTCAGCCATAGAGAAAATAGCTGATTTGATTTCATCCCTAGTAACTGGCCTAGATAAATCCCTGGCTTGAGCTGCATTCAGAATAGGCCCAGAGTTTATGATATCCATATCAGGAGGAATAGTATCAACTGCAGACCCCATAAGCTTCCTATAAAAAGAGATAAATTCTTTTACAATCCCTTCACCATCAGTGATTCTATCTCCATTGGCATTATGCAGAACCATCACTCTATTGTTGTGCTTGTTGTTTTTTGCAATAGCATGAAAAAACCTGGAACCCCTATCACCCTGTAAACTCCAGGCTATTCTGGCCTTCTGTTGGTAAAATGATATTTCACAGTCTAATAATCTCTTATAAGATGATAGAAAGACCTTTTCCTGAATCATGAGAGAAGAATTGAAAGAATCTGCATGAAGGTTTCTCTGAACTTCTTCAAGTGCTACTCTGGCTCTTTGAACTTGCTCAGAGATATTGTAAAAATGTTTCTTATTTAACTCCTTCAGATTATTTTTAAGCAACTTGAGCTTTGTACTGACAGAGTACATCTTGTATCCCTCAACAGAAGACTGCCAGGCTTTTGAAACTATAGGAATGAAGTTAGGGTGCTTTGTCCACATTTTAAAAAACTTAAAAGGCTTTTTCCCTTGAACACAATCATCATAGATTGAAACAAAAGCAGGAGAATGGTCAGATAACCCTGGCTGCAAAAATTCAACATGGCTGGAATTATATAAATTGATCCATGAGCTATTCACCAGAGCCCTGTCAAGTCTACACCAAATTCTTGAATCCGATTCCTATTTATTACTCCAAGTATAGAAGCAACCCAGAATTTTCAGATGACTGAGCTGACAATCTTCAATGAAGGAGTTAAAATCACATGTATCAGCTGCAGTTAAAGCAACCCCACCTAGCTTTTCATCATTGGTAATCATTGTATTAAAATCTCCACACAGTAGCCAAGGAGAATTTCCCAAATTTTGATGAAGATGGCAGAGATCAAGCCACAAATCTTGTCTAGCCTCCAAATGATTGAAGCCATATATAGATGAGATGAAACAATCAAATTTACCATCAATAGATTTTACTGAGCAAGATATATGCTGATCAGAAATCTTAACAACTTTGACATCCAAAATACAGGGATCCCACATAACCAGGATTCTAGCTTTTCCTGAATTACCCACATTAGATACCCACTGCCAGTTATTCTCAATTTTCTCTGCAGTAATAGACAATTTAGTACCCTTGACTTTAGTTTCAAGTAGAGAAAGAAAAGAAAGATGATATTGCAACAAAAGATGCTTAACCAAACGTTGCTTAGAGGATTTGTTTAATCCTCTTATATTCCAAAAGGATAGGGTCATCTGGGAATTCCTCCTCTATCTATTGTAGAGGGATCAAATTCAATGTTGCGTAGGAGAGTGAATGAATTTGCATGAGGACCTATCTTTTTAGAACCATTTCCTTGAACAAAGGACCAAGGATTTTTAGCAATGTCAGAACTTACATGATCCACATTAGAACCAGCAACGTGCACAACATGCACAGTCCTGAGCTCTACATTGTCCTTGTTATTTCCAGAATCATCCTGTAATCTACCTTTTCCTTTTGAAAGATTTGTCTCATGAACAGATTCTTGATGCTGACTAGATTTTTGAGACAGATTGCCACTGCTGATACCCACATTTTCAACATCCAAAACATGTACCTTGTTTTGACCATCATAACTAGAAGTTCCAGGAAATTTATTTCCATCAACCCCAGAAGTTGACCTGAGATCTGCATTGATCTTACTATTCTAGGCAACAACCTTCTGATTCAGATTTACTGGTGCAGCAGCCTTAGGAACCCATCTTTGAGTCCTAGATTTTCTCTTACAGTAGCTGGAATCATGTCCCACTTGGTTACAAATTTCACACCATCTAGGCTTCAATTCATAAATCACTTTTTGGGAAATTTGTTTACCATTTGGCCCCTGTATAGAGATTTGGTCAGGGAGGGAGGAAGGCAAGGTCACTTCAACAAGGACCCTTGCATAAGCTAACCTTTGTTTAGTTGCAGTAAGTTTGTCAGTAGTAATAGGTCTACCCACAACACTGACAATTTTACTAATTGCATTTGCATTCCACAAATTCAATCTTAAACCTGGCAATTGGATCCACATAGGATATATACAATCCTTTATCTTATCAATATCATCATCAATAGACCAAGGTTTTAATAGAAAAGGCCTAGACCCAAAAAACCATGGTCCATTTTCAAGAATTTCACACATGTCATCTTTGCTCTTGAATTTAAACAAGAAGATACCAGGCTTTAAGAGGCATACTTCAGGAGCATTTAAATGAGACCAGGTTTTCTGCACAAAAATCTCCATAGCCTTAAATTTAACAGTAAGTCCCAGAACCTGACAAATAAGAGAGAATTGCCAAGAAGATATACCTTCATTCCACTCATCATTTTCAAACATCACAATGTCTTTTGTCTCAGGGGGAACATAGGACAAATCCAAACCCCTACCAGGCTTCCTATTATCAGCAAATAAGCTGGACCAGCTTCTTGAGACATTTCCAGCAGGGGCAAGATCTTGTTTATCGTTTGCATTAATTGGTATCTCAGAACTCTCTGTAACAGGAACTGAAGGGGAAGAATTATCTTTAAGATCATTGCAAACCTCTTCTACAGTAAACTCAACAGGATTCAATGGAACAGTATTTTTATCAGAAATTGAAACCGGAGAATCAGAGCTAGATTTCTTCATAGAATCAATAGAAAAGGGATGAGACATGGGAGATCTAGTAGATTCCACCTCATCAGCCCAAGAGACTCTAGAACAACTACCAGCACCATTAGGAGAACTTTGAGACTTACAGAGATTTTGAGATCTAACACCAATCTGAGAATTTGCCTGGGGAAGAGGAGGATCAGCTAGGAAATCAGTAGATCTGAGGATTTCCATCATCGATTTCTTCATTTTTTCTCCTTTTGGACCCGTTGACCCCATCACATTTGAATCAAAAACTTCATCATCTTCAACAAATCCTGTATCAATAAGATCCTCAGAAGATTGTAAACTCGAATTTGAGGCTCTTAAACCAATATTGAATAATTTTTTTTCCACTTTTTTTCTTGTTTTTAGCCATGAAAACTAAGCGGGGTGCAAGTTAGCAGGGAAATTTTCGCCCGCTAACGTGCACCATGGAGACAGCCCGCTCTTTTTCTTTTTTATCCCTGAAAAAAAATAATCATTAGATCCCAGAATATGATACTTGATCTGGTAAGAAATTCAATGAGTATAGATATGTTGCAAAATAATAATAATAAATAAATAAATAAATAAATGAAATTTTGTAGTTAGTTGCAACATTGTAACTAACCTCAAAAATCAATTGTATCCTCCTATTAAAACAAATCTACCCCTTAAATTGCGAATAAGGGAGAGAGATTTTAAGGAAAAAAATTTACGAACATGTTTTATGGCATCGGTTATCTAAAAGGAAAGTAACTATTATTTTATACTGGACGGAATTTGGTATTTTAACCCAATTTACTCTTTTCCATTTTCTTTTTTTTAACTATCTTACTCCTTTGTATGGTTTTGCTCAGGTGGGATAGTAAAAAAGTTAATGGTTGTACCGTGGCTGCTTAAGTAATGACTGCGTTAGTAACATAAAGTTTCAAACCTGTGTGATACACGGATTTATTTATTATAGAGTTTATATTTTTTTTTCAAAATAGAAAAATGTCATATTAAATAAGATTAGATCTTAAAATGACAGGGTATATCCCTTGTCTTCTCTCAAAAAAAAAAAGATCTTAAAATTTTAAAAAAAAACTAAGTAAAACTCCAGTAAAAATTTTTCAGTGGTAAAATGTGAAGAGTTATTTAGATCTCTGCAACCAATACATGTAAAAACTAATTTAATCTTCACAAAAACACGTATATGCTTCGATCGGCTTTATATTGACTCCTAAGCCTTGGAATCCTGACATGACAAATCATCTGGTTTAACATTTCCAACTCTTCGTAGTCTATTTACTTATAAATAGCAAAAAGAAACGGCCCTGCGAAGATTATCATTAGCACCTAACAAAACATAACTCATCAAATTATAATCTTATCAAAAAGAAACGGCCCTGCAAAGCGTATCACATGCGCCGTAATATATATCCAACATGTAGTCTACATATCATAATTCACAAAATTATAATCGCACAAACAAAAAAAGGAAAATAGCTAACAAACAACATGTATTTCCTTAAAAAAAAGTAGCAGCATGCACAGTTGAACTCTAGAGAAAAAATGTCGCATGTGATACGCTTTTTCTACAATATGGCACGAGCCCAAGTCCGACAAGCCACCTGTTAATGCACTATTAATGAAACATGTGCCAACACTATAATGAGCTAGGTAAACACTCTCACATTTATCCAGCTTCACAGTCGTAAAAAATAATAGAATTAAGTTAATTAATATTTTTGCTTCAAATCTTAAAAAAAATAAAGCACTTCGTATAAAAATATATAATTTACAATATCATGGCAGAGACACTAACAATGGGTTAATTCAGTATGTCAACGTTTTTTCCTTGTGACAAGTAAAACACAATTTAAGAAATAAAGAAAAATATATAATGGATTAGAAAATGCTTGGATAATTCGTCAGGTTGTGAGCTGTCTAATGGAAGTGATAATCACATTTTATTGCATTTTCATACCCATTTTTCAAATAAGTTTCATGCAAATAAATGATTAATATTATATTCCACCTTCTTGTTTTATATGAAAAAATGAAGATAATAAATAAAAGCTTAAAAGAAGATATCTTAAGTCTAATTGAAGCTTAATGAAACCCAAGTAAAGCCCTAGTAAATTCCAAGAAAAATTAGAACGAAAATAACCATGTTAGCTCATCATTGGAGGTTCTGTAATTTGTTTCAAGTGAAAGTGTGTGAGATAATTTTGTTTGATATAGCTGAGAATCATATAGGATTATCCATATTTCGATTACAAATCTAATGAATCAAGTTTGCGTCATATTGAAGTTGTAGAACTCAATATATGACCATTTTAGTGAACTAGTATGCAATATGTGTGTTGCACGTGATGCATATTAAGAAACTACAAGAGTCATAATCCATAATGTTTCCATAAGTATGCATTGAACTTATTTAATAAATTATATACTATATAATATTTCCATAAAATTATATTATTTAATAAATTATATATAACCATTAAATATTATTTTATTGCACTATAACTAAAATATTTTAAATTATACTAATATTAGTACTTATACTATTATTAACATACATTTAATAGTTATTTAAAATTTTCTATTATTATACTATTAAACATTTTATTTAGGAGTATAATTATTAAATAATAATGTAACCATTAGTTTAAGTAACACTATTGATATAATTAAACCATTTAAATTATTAAATATTTATGTCATGTACATATTTTATCACAATATCTATTAAATGATGGCAATAATTTTTAATATTATATGACTTTATGTTGTAAAGAATATTATCTTGTTCGATAATTAATATCATCTTAATAATTAAAAATTGAATGATATAAATTAAAAATACTATTATTTAAAAAAATACTTTATATAAAAATATTGGATCCTTGAAATATATGAGACATTTACTTTCCAACTAAAAAGGCATGACTCATAAATTTTAAAGATCCAATATTTTATTACACTATGTTTATAATGTCTAATTTTTATGATTAAGACGATATTATAATATAGAAAAGGGTAATAATTGTTATAATATAAAAATCCTATTTATACTATTATTAATAATTTAATTATGTATAATATTTTAATAATAAATAATTTTACTATTTTATTATAATTAATAAATATTTTATAATAAATTATAATATATTTATTAATTTTATTATCATTATAAATTATTAGTATATTCTAGCGAGTGGACAAATGTTTTGAAGAAAAGAAGAGAAAAGTATATGTCTCATAAATTTCAAGGATCCAAATTTTTTTATATAAATTAATTTTATATTTTCTAAAATAAAAGTATTTTTAATTTATAACATCCAAATTTTTATTACTAAGATGATATTAATTATCAAACAAGATAATATTCTTTACAACATAAAGAAATAACCTTATTTATACTATTATTCATAATTATAATTATGTGCAATAATTTATTAAATGAATGACTTTTAGTATTTTATATAATTAATAATTCTTTACAATAAATTATCATATATTCATGAATTTTGTTATCATCATAAATTATTAATATATTCTAGCGAATGACCAAATAATTTGAGAAAATGGAAAGGTGAATAGTTAATGAGAGGTTATGGATCATTAGTTTTATAATTAATGGTATAATTTTGAGTTATAAGAAATTGAGAGGGTAAAAAGGAAATCAAAAGTTTTGACATGGTTATTTTCTTTTACAAGTATTATAGATTAGTGGTGAGTCATAAATATCATAAATTCAAGGGCATAACTTTCTAGATTTGCATCCAATGGAAAAAAATTGATTCTTGGGAACCAAGTTTGATCAAGAGGCTGATTTTGGTTTACATAATCTATAAATAAGGATAGAGAGTGAGCGTAAGAGATGTGAAATTTTTTTAAAACAATTATTTTTAATTTTGTTTGTTTCTATAAAATCTATAATTATTTTATAATATTTTATCATTTTAATTTCTATAATTTTTTATATTTGTAAATTACATAATTACAAATGATTAGTAATATAATTTTTTATCAAAATTATGTTTTTTTTGCTTTGTTTTCTTGAAAATTTTAAAAAAAGTAAAAAAATTTTAAAATTTTAAAAAATAAAGAAAACCGGGCCGGCTCAGAGCCCGACCCGCTCAGGCTCGGGCCTGGGGCAACCGTGCCCGGGTTTGGGCTCCGGTTTTGCCGGGCCCGAGCCTGGTTTTTCGGGCCGGGCCCGAGCCCGGTTTTTCGGGCCGGGCCGGGCCGGATGGACATGCCTAGGATAGGAGAGCTATTATTATGAGAAGGCCTATCAAATATTGTAAAACTTTACTTTTACAATAAAAATAAAAAAAATTCTCTTTTTTATTTTAATTTTCTCATGATGACTTGAATAAATTAGGGTCTATACAAGGGGCCAATCCCTTGTCATGTGAGTTTTAATTTTCAAATTTTATTGTTTAATTAGAATTGCATGTTTGGGAAATAGGTTAGATTAATTTTTGTTTAATTTTCATAAATAGTTAGTTTTTGTTGCTTAATTTAGGAGTATATTTATTTTTATGCTTAGTTAGTTAAATTATTTTCATGCTTTTATTTGATTTTATAATTATTTTTTCTTGTCTTTTTTTCATGCCTTCTTTTATAATTACATTAGGAATTAAAAATAATATGTGTGGCTAAATTTCTTAGGATAATTATAATAAGATAAAATTAGTATAAATTATTTATTAGAATTATTTTTTCTCTCTTTTATGCCTTAATTATTTATGTATATGTTAACCAATCAAAATAGTTGTTGATAGAATGCTCTAATTTGATAGTTTATACTTTTTTCTAAAGTGGTTTGATAATATATGTTTATTAGTATTCTAGGATTATTATTTTCAATTAATTATCTATGCATGAATTTTAGTTTTATTTTTAGAATCTATCTTGACAATCTATGATTTCTTTAATTATATTGATAGGTTAAGCTTGTTGATTCTAAAAATAAATAAAAAAGAGAGTAATTTATAGATCTAGTAGATAGTTATCTAGTAAAATCTATCCTAATTTCCTAGTTTAACTCTCTTTCTCTCTCACATTTATTCCGTAGTTTTGTTAGTTTTTGTCTTTCCTTTCTTATATTATTTCTATGTTTGTTTTTCTCATAGAGACTTGAATAAATTTGTGTCTACCCAAAGATCCAACACCTTGCTATATGAGTTTTTAATTTTTAAATTGTTTTGTTTCAATATAATGCATATTTAGAAAACAGGTTAGATCTTTAATTCATGCTTTTCTTGTTTAATTTTCATACATAGTTAATTTTTATTGCTTAATGTAGGAGTATATTTATTTTTGCACTTAGATTGTTATTTTATTTTTGTTCTTTTATTTGCTTTTTTGTAATTATTTTTTATATTTTCATTAATTCTTTCTTTTATAAAACAATAGGAATTAAAAATAATATTTGTGTCTAAAATTATTAGGATAATTGAGATAAGAGGAGACTAGTATAACTATTTATTAGAATTACTTTCTCTCTCTTTTATGCCTTAATTATTTATGTATAGATTAATCAATCAAAGTAATAATTGGTAGAATATTCTAATTTAATATATTTCTCCTTAATTGGTTGATAATATATGCTCATTAGTATTCTAGGATTATTATTTTAATTGATTGCCTATGCATGAATTGCAGTTCCATTTTTAGAACTATCATGATAATCTATGCTTTCTTTAATTTGACTGATATGTTACCCTTGTTGGTTCTAAAAATAAATAAAAAAGAATAATTTATAGATCTAATAAATAGTTATCTAGAGGAATCTATCTGATAATCATATTTTATTACAATTTTATACCCTCATTATTTATTTTATATGAATAAATATACCACTAATAATTATTTTTTATCTTTAATTGCAGGTTAATAAAAAATTAAATTCCAAGATCTCTTCTCTCAACAAAAAACCCATGAATTAAATGAAGAACACAAGCAAGAGCCAATAATCCCAAGCCCAGAATCAAGCCGAGTAGCCTGTAGAAGCCGGAAAAAATAAAAAAATCAAATATAAAAAAAATATATTCAAGATAGTTGGCCGTAAAGAAACGACAATATCTCTCAATCCGGAAGGCGGAATTTAACATATAATATATGAAAGATGCTGGCATCGATATTGACAGTTCTGTTATGAATTAAGGGCTGGTTTTTGATGGTTTTGGATAAGATTTCAATCCAATGGCTCACATTCATTGATGTTTACTATAAATAGGGTAGAGGTGTAGAGAGTGAGGGGTTGAGGGTGTAAAATTTTTTGTATCTTCTTTTGGAGAGGAGGGTTACTCTTAACTGAGAAGACCCTCCAAATTTGTAACTTTTTGTTACAATTAATAAAAGAATTTTTTCACCACTTTAAATTTTTCTTTTCTTCTCTTTGTTGGATGATGAAGATGGAGATGTAGATCAATTTGAAGGTTTGTTTTTATTTCCTCTTTTATTTCTTTTTATTGCTTATTAGCTTAGATTTATTTTCATGCTTGTAGTTAGATTTTATTTTCTTGCTTAAATAGCCAAGAGGCTAGAACCCTCTTACCTTAGATTTATTTCATGCTTACAGAGTAGATTTATTTTCTCGTATTTAATTCTTATAATTTATTTTGTAGTTTAAGTTTTTGTAATTTATTTTATAGTTAGATTTTATTTTCTTGCACTATTCACCTTGAGGCTAGAACCCTTTTGGGATTAGTTTTTTTTGTTTATTTTTATTTTCTTTGATTCGCCTTGAGGCTAGAATCCTCTAGGGAATTATATTTTCTAAGAAGTGGATTCAATTATAGATTTCTCATATCTTTAATTGAATCCTCCATCTTTATTTTCTTGAATTTTCTTTTTATTCTTGATTTTTCTTTTTGTTTCTTGATTTTATTCATCTTTCTTTTTCTCCTTGTGAAATCATTCATACTTTGTCACACCCACTCTCACTTACATTTTGTGCCTATTTATACACTATCACCTTCACTATCTCTCCACAATCACATTCACTCATCACTCCTATTTGTCATGCACACAACATAAGAACCAATTTTAATTTTCTCCTACAAAATACCTTCCTTGTGGGATCAATAACTTTTTATACTATAACTTGATTGATTGTGCACTTACAATTTTTAGGTATATGTTTATGCCACATCACTATCCTAATTTTCTAGTTTAATTGTCTTGCTCTCTCTCTATCTCTAGATCTCTCTCTCTCTCTCTCTCTCTCTCTCTCTCTCTCTCTCTCTCTCT
>BQKN01062911.1:35244-59518 GCA_022839385.1 Asparagus kiusianus
TTGATTCCTCGTTGACTTTTCGTCCGAACTCGGATTTGAGTGATTTCGGATGCATTGGAATCTTGTCGGCGATCTCTGTAGACCCCATCGGTTGGATTATCAGTGAGACCAACGGGAGTTGAAGGGTGTTGGTCCGTTCGTAATGATCACGGGGTTTCCGGTCAGTCCGTATCCCCGTTGTTCTGAGATTTGTTGGCTCATGTAGTTCGTCGGTTCACTTCAGGCGCTCACCGACGTCATTTGAACTCTTGTGAACCGGGTAGTGACGTTCAATCGTCGCTCGTTAATACTGAGCTGTGTGCGGGGACCTATCGGCAATTTTTGATGCCTACAGTGGGAAAGCCCCTCCTCGTATCCGTGATAGCGGCTGCCAAATACTTGAGTGGATCTGGCCAACTCATCGACCGCCGGCGGCTCTTTCCCTTCGTTTGGACGAGTGAGGTAAGCTATATTTATGAGGGTGCAGGCTGCTTTGACGCCTGTCCACTCACTTACACTGTGAGCGGCCACCTGACGGGCCTGGAACACTGTGCCCCCTCCCTACGCCTCAATAGAAGTAGGAGAATGGATGCCTCGTACCCAAGTGGGTTCGGACAGCTTGCCGCATGTTGGCGGCTCCATCTTTTGACTCTGATGGGTGAGGTGAACCGCATTTATGAGCATGCAGGCTGATCTGACGCCTGTCCGCTCACTTGAATTATGGGCAGCCATCTGACGAACCTGGGGCACTGTGCTCTCTCCCCTCACATCGCGGGAAGTAGGGGAGGCTTGTCCCCGAGAACCCGGCTCTCGACTCGTGTAGGCGAAATTGGACCCCTGTAGGCAAATTCGTTCGTCAGTTTGCAGCGGTAATTTTTACCGTCTACAAGACCCCCTTCAAAGTTTTCAGACCTAAACCGGCTTACGTGTGGTCTGGAATACTTTGAACAAAGAAGTTCTAGGCTGACCAAGTGCATTAGGATTTTCAGCAAACCCTCAGCTATCAACGGGTTTGATCTGCCTTTACCGATTACCGTTTGAATCGGGCTAGCCATACCATTCCCCTCAGTATGATGAGTTGTCGAGTAGTTTCTCTTAGGCTTAATGCTAAGATTTCCACTCTGACCCTTAGCCGTCTGGGGCGCGGGTTCAACCAAAGTCACCTTGTTAGTTTCAAGATTTCGGGCAAGTCGCCTGTTTCCAAAGGTGGACGAACCATTCAGGCAAAGTTAGGCTTCGGAGGCGAATCCTCATTTGACTCGTGGATTTTATTCAAACTTTTGACAATGAGACCTTTCCTTTGGGGCGAAACTAGGTTCAGTGTGAGTAAACCACGTGTCCGCTGGTGGGGCTTCGTGCCTTCCCAGTTAAGGCGGCGTGGTTCCGTCATGTCGCTTTCATGGTGATTCGACAACCTGACGTCAGCTTCGTGCGCCTCGTTCGAATCGTGACCGTGGTTTTCGAATTTAACTGCCGGATACAACCGTCGATCTCGGTTCGGATCCCGGGTTACGACCGGCCCGTTTCCTGCTCCCATGGTTCCTTCGATATACTGGGGGTGATCTGGGCCATCGAATTCGATCGAGGCCACGTTTCTTGTCCGTTAGGGTTTCGCCTTTCGAGGGCGATCGTGGCTACGTGGACAACTCTGCCTTTTAAATAAGCCGTTTTCTTCTTTTAGGAGTTACCGTGCTCCGGAATCTTAAAAAACCTCTAAAGAGAGAGTTCCCGCTTCATATTTT
Source organism: Asparagus kiusianus (assembly GCA_022839385.1). Classification (NCBI taxonomy): domain Eukaryota; kingdom Viridiplantae; phylum Streptophyta; class Magnoliopsida; order Asparagales; family Asparagaceae; genus Asparagus; species Asparagus kiusianus. The sequence goes on from BQKN01062911.1 coordinate 36,966, forward strand.
AATGGCGCCGAAATCTAAGAAGTGTGTCGTGAGGGGAAAAGGCCCCAGACGCTATTCCGACCGTCTCTCCGTCGGTGCGCCCGCCAGTGTACCGGAGCCGCGCTTGGGTAAGTCAATGGGTTCGTTTGACGACCCTGTGTAGGTTACAGGCATCGAATTGGGAGGATGAGTGTCGCTTGTCCTCCTGGAATTCCATCGTCCTTTGGCAGCTTCCCCGATTTGGGGCAAAGTTGACCCTTTTCTGGATGGAGGCGAACTCGTTTTTTGATAGGCTAGTTCGGCCCTTTTCTCCGGTAGAGGGGAGTATCGTTTATACGGACATACCTCGTTCGGACTAAGTGGATTTCCCTTTCGACAGGCGAATCAGCCCGTCTTTGCTTAATAGGCGAATTCGCCCTTATAGCGGATTCTGTCTTGATTCTTTGGTTCCTTCTTGCAGCGACCTTCTCCGACAAATCTCTTCCGAAGGGCGTGGCCATCGGTCTCGCCGGAGGTACAGGCTATACGGCGCCTTCCTGACTCCCTTCCTTGGATCCAGTGAGTGTGTTCTCTACTGATAAGCCCGACGGCCTGAAAAGGAGAGTCACTGATGGGCACCATCTGACGCTGCGTGAGCTGACCACTAACGCGGTGTTGACAGACGAGGCCAGGATGGAGCTACAGAAGCCCCAATTCTTGTTCGGTGATGCTGCGCTTGATCCTTCCACCCTGCTGATCAAGGAGAGTAAGTGGCTCCGCGTGGTGGACGGGATTCATTACTATCTTCCCAGCATGCCGAGAGGGTTTTCTATCGTCGATTTGCAATCTTTCGCGGTCCCCAGAGTGATGAACTGGGATTTGACCCCTACTTAGAACGGGGTCACTTGCGGCATCTTCACGGGCTCGACGGCTGGGTATGGGGTGGAGAGTTCCTACAAACGGGTGACTGGTTTGCGTCCGGGCCTACCGTTCAACGAGGCGCCCGCCGGAGAAACAACAACAGTCGCAGAGACTTTCCGTCATCGTTTCTTTCAAGCTGGCGGGAGCTTTCCCCCAAAGGACTTCAGGGCCCCTGGGTGGATCTATTTTGCGCCTGGGAGCAAGACCTGGTGGTCCAAGATTACCGATTATATTTTGGCCGAGAATTCTGACCTCGAGAATTCGGAGTTGTATGCGGCCATTCAGGCCACTCAATATGGTCTAAAGATCAGTGCTCTTCAGTTCCACAGCATCTTGGAGCTGTATTGTACGGATAGTGGCATGTTTTTCACCCCCAATGGTGAGCTCGGGATAGCCCTTCACGAGATGTACGACGTGTCAGGACTACCTTTAGGAGACTTCCCGTATGAGGAGTACGTTCCTGGCCAAGAAGAGATTGACCAGCTTTCAGACCACTCCCTTCGGTGGTCGAGACCCTATGGGAATTGCTCTGTCACTATCATATATGCCTCAATACCTTGGGGGCGGTCGACCACAAAGGTAAGAAGAAAAGGGCCCCGGGGATCAGCCACAAGAATTGGGCTGACTATTTATTCCCTGAGAATGATGTCAAAGGAAGGCCTGCTCTGCCGCTGAGCGAATGTGACCAGGCTGAAGTGGAAAGGAGGATGGCCGAAGGGGAAGCCATCGTAGTTCTTGAGCGTGACGAGGGCGGGTTCAAATCCGGAACGGTCTTCCACTCGTTTCATCACCAGGCCCAGTCCCCTATTTCCAGTAAGGCTCTGTTTGCGGGGTACCTCATGTTGTGGCTGAAGAGGTGCGTGATCTCCACTCATTCTTTTGAGGCGCTTCCTGTGGAGGTAGTGTTCCTGCGGTTTGCTTAGCCCATGGGAAGTCTTACTCCTTGGTGTCGGCGATGGTAGCGTGTATCCATCGGGGACTCCGTACCCTGATGGCCCAATTTTGCTACGTATCGACTATCGATGAGGGGGAAGGAGAGGTTATCAGGACCCCCAACCCTAGGGTGGGGCTATCGTACACTTATTTGATGGCGTGGTTCGTATACCACTGTGAGTGCTTGATGAGTACCCCAGCGACTCTTCAAGGAGACAAGTTTGTCCCATTCGTTCAGCGCCTGGAGAGGTGCTCTTAGAAATGTAAGGATATCCCCGATGCACGGAAGACGCTCTCTCATTTCGTGCATTATAACTTTTGTCATTTCTTCCCTTACTTTAGTGGGGGAGGATATGGGGAATCTCTTAGGGATGTACCGACGGCAGACCATCACACAGTTCTCTCCTGTGGTGCTTTTCGATGGTTGGTGAACATGCGGCCGGGGTATCATGTCCTACGAACGGGCTCTACGTGCTATCTCAAGCCGTATGTCCCTTGTAGGTTTGCTCGCCAGTTCGGGTACGACCAATTATACGTGGGCAATGCTAATCCCCGCCTGCACTTCGAAGGGGGGCTGGTGGATGGAGCTCATGGATGGTTCTGGACTCATGCCGGTGGTACCCATGCTCATTTTGAAATACCTACGAAGGATCGTGACTTACACCATACGCTCCTGTATTGCCGGTGGTACCGGGGTGCCAGCGCTAATCCTGATGGCTTCTGGTTCTAGAGCTTGTGTCTGACGGAGCACGGGCGTCGCCCGAGGGGGCTTCTCATGCTTCAAGGTGGAGGGGGCGTCAGACCGCCAAAGAGTGGTTCTCGGAGGATCTTGCCGAAGACCCCGAGGGTGACGACGTGGGCATGGATGAGTCTGAGGTGCCCGAGACGTGAGCTCCTTCTCCTAGTCTTCCGTCGAACCCTTTTAGCGAACGGAGGGAGCCTGTCGAGTTAACCCGGGCGAGTGAGCGTCTGGAGCAAGCCCAGAGCGCGATTGCCGGACGGATGGGGATGCCCCTCCTATCTCCGAGCAGTTCGCTGCTCTATAAACGGCAGCGGGAGGCGGCAGCCGAAGGCTCCGGAGCGGAAGCGGCCAAGAAGGCTCGTTGTGGGGGGATGGTCGAGATTACTCCCCCTATCATGTCGGAGGCGGTTCCGGTGATCCCGAAGGACGCCCCTCCGCAGCCTGATGTGAGGCCACCGGCGAGGGCTTCGACGACTCCTACGTCCGCACCAGGAGGTAACCTTTTAGTGTGGTACCCTTTATGTACGAAGTCGGGTCCGCACCCTCTGATTGTTTATATTGGATCCGTGCAGGTGTAGTCGAGCGAGTGATCTCGATTCCTTCTGACAAAGAGGAGGGGAGTGGAGACAGAGGAGAACTCGGGGGGTTCAGGTAAGCGTAGGCCTTAGCGTTGTTGATCCTTCCGTGCCAGGGGGTCTTTGTTAATGTTCCCTTTACACTTGCAGCCGACCCCTCTCATGAAGCTGCTGGCAAGGAAGATCCCCCCTCTTGGGCGGGTCAATCGGGTGAATCAGAGGCGGATGATGACGCCTCAATCCATGAGGTGCTATCGAGCGAGGAGGAAGTGTCGGCTCATGTAGACGTGTCAGGCTAACAAGGGGAAACCTGCACTCTCGAGGAAGCACCGATCGAGGGTGAACCCTCAGCGCAAGAGCCTCCGATTCAAAGGGGGCCTCCTACTTAGTTGGTGGCCACTTCCTCATCTGTAGTGGCTAGCGATGTCGCGACTGCTACCCTGTCAGCAGTCATACCGGCTTTACCGGCGCCAATCGCTACTTCTGCGGTTATGACCACCAGTACTTCAATCATAGCTTCATCCTCGGTAGAGGAGGCCGCTCTCTCTCCCTTGGAACGCTCACGAAAGAGGAAGGTGGCACGAGCCCTGATTAACTTCTAAGACACTTTGGCAGACTGCGTCAAGCTGGCCTTGGAGGAGAGTTGTCCTTTCGAAGAGTTCAAGGAGGATCTCGAACACGATGTGTTCTTCTTAATCAAGAGACTTGGTGCCACCGCGGCGAAGCCATACTTTCAGCGTCTGAAAGAAGTGGAGGAGGCTGTTCAGCAGTTGCTCGCCCTTCGCGCGAAGAGTTCCACAGTTGTTGATCTCGCCTCCAACAAAGTTCGAGCAGCCGTGGAAGACCGCGATCGCCGTCTGAATGAGACTATGTCACTGGAGACAAGGTTGGCCGCAGAGTTGGAGCAGGCCAAAGCTAAGGATGCACGAGTGGCCCATGAGCAACAAACGGCCGATAACCGCCTCTCTCGCCTGTCCTCCGAGATAGAGAAACTAAAGCAAGTTATAGCTAACGCACAGGCCTCCTTGGCCATTCAAGAGAAGGCTCGTGAGCAAGTGGCAAAGGAGTTGGAGGATATTGAGTCTCGTCGGCAATTGGTCGTCGATTCCGTCGAGGAGAAGGATCGAGCCCTCAAGGAGGTCAAGGATACTGTCCAGGACTTAGTCTCGCGCACCGAGGAAGATCTTCGTCGGAAGATCCTGAGGAAATTCGAGCTTCACTATGCCGGGGAGATTCGTGAGGCGGAACGGCGATTAAGAGCTCTGTAGTTTGCCTTTGATTCCCTGTTGTAATAGGATTCCCTTTTTATGAATGAAATTATCCTTTTATTTCTGGCAATTATTACTTGTGCGCGTACTCTATATTTTTTTTAACATGCGCTAGTTGGCGTTCGGCCGCAAGAGACTCTTATCGGCTGATTTCAGTTACAAGCTCGTCTCGCCTACAGGCGGATTTTATCCGAGGGTGAATCCGTGGGGCTTATACTAATAATGACTTCGGCTGCGGGCGAGCTCCGCTCTTAGCGGCTCGTGTGTTAACCTACATGCACGTCGGTTACGGAGACGTGGGCACGTCGCTTTGCATTAAATACGGTGTGGTGGGTCTCTTCATCCTCCACACCCGATTCGGGCTGTTGGTTGGGGATCGTGCCCAGGAACCGCCGAATCCTGGCCATTCATATGGGATCCGGATTATTCGGCCTTCCCCTTAACTGTTTGGGCCTGAAGGGTCTAATCGAGTCGCGGATAACTGCTTAGAGCCAAGGTATTTAGTACCCCTCCCCTTTGTCGAGAAAAGGCCGCAGTTTCCTTGTCGTCTTCTTCAGAGGAAGTCCAAATTTCTCTTACGTCCTCCAGATGGCACCAAAGGTGAAGAGGGTTACTTCGAAGAAGAGGAAGGAGGCGTCTTCTTCGGGTGCTGCAGAAGCCGCCGCCACCGAAGGTATGTCTTTATCTCAACCCCCATTCAGGCGTGGGTAGGTATTTCTCGTCTGACCCCTTTTCGTGTCATCGTTGCACTTCACAGCCCATGAAGATGCGCCACCTTCCGAAGAACACGAGGCTGAGCCCATCTTGATCTCTGACGACGAATCCGAGAGCCCCGTGACTTCTCCTACCTCAAGCCCCGCCGCTCAAACTAGAACCGAACCCTGTCTCGAGGTTCCGCCCATCACAACACTTGCGCCGGGTCAAGAGCCTGTTTCTTCGAGTTCATTATCCTTGCCGGCTCGCCTCGAAGAGTTCGAGAACGCTGCGAAGCAGGTGATTTCGCTTGTCAGCCTCGGCATGGGGAACTATGACGGCTTCAGACAGTCTCTCCTGGACTGCGTGGCTGACTTTAGGCGACTGGGCGAAAACCGGCTTGCCACACGTTGCATGCAGAAGCTTCACTTTTTGGAATCACGCCTGATGAGGCTGAAAATCTTGACGCGGGAAGGTCCAGAAGTCGATGTGGAATCCTTCCTGTCCCAAATTCGACGTCGTGAAGCCTGGGAGCAGGAGGTCCGCTCTAGGGAGATAGCGGATCTGGAATCCACCGTCACCTTCTGGGTGAGTCAGCAGCGTCACTTGGAAAAGCGCATGAGCGAACTCACTTCCAATGTACTCCACTTAGCGGAGCTAGAGCAGGCAGAGGCGTCTCTGAAGGAATTCCAGTCCGAGAGCGTTAAGGTTGGCAAGACCGCCAAAGCGGAGGCTCGGAGCCTTGAAGCTTTGCGTCAGGAAGATGCCGCCGCCAGATCCAGCTTTGAGGACCGGGCTCAGAAGGAGGCTGAAGACAAGGCTAGGGAGGGCCATGCAAGAAAGATAGCCGAAGTTAAGGCAGATCTCGCATCGTTTAGCCTGTCGGACTATGTCCTCTTGCCTGGGGCTGTGTTAAGACATTTTGTTTTATTTGCTTTTTACATTGTGTTATGACTCGTTTGATTGTGGAGTCATAACTTTGTTCAAATGTACTGTCTTAAAAACTGGGTGCATGTTTCGCTTCTTGAACGTAATATTATGACTCTCTTAGTTGCAAAGTCATAACTTTGTCCAAATGTACTGTCTAGAAGTATCTGATGAAGTTCGTGTTTTCTTGTTACGTTTTCTTTTAACATGTCACCATTCAGTGTTTCTCTGGCATGGCCAACGACGATTTCAGGCGAAACTCCATGAGCGACGACGAGTTTGCTTCGAAGATTCAACTCGAGTACAGGCAGGTTCATGCTGCAGGCAGGCTCGAGTGACGGTGAGTTTGCGTGGAAAGCTATACTAAACCGCTGGCGAGCTCGTTTGGCCCAACTCGTGTGTAGGTGAGCTCATGCTGCGGGCTAAGACTCGAATGATTATGCTGTAAGTTACCCTCCAAAATGCTGGTGAGTTCCTACCGTAAGTGAGGCCCACTTGATGGCGAGTTTACCGGAAGGTTGAATTCGACCGTTGGCGAATTCAGACTATAAGCGAAACTCGTGTGATGTTGATTTCGTGTTGAAGACCAACCCGGCTGCTGACGAGTTTAGGTCACTAGCGAAACTCGTGGAGAGGCAAGTTTGCGTTGAGGACCCACTTGGCCTCTGGCGAATTTAGGCGGCAAGCGAAATTCATGAGATGGGAATTTGTCTTGACAGTTGAACTCGACCGATGGTGAGTTCGTACTGCAATTAAACTCAAGCGACGGCGAATCTGCCCCTTAGTCGAAGGTACGAAATGCGGGCGAAATTCGTGCCATGCGTCTACTTGCGGGCCCAAATGCTTTCCAGCTAAGGCTTTTTTAATGCTCATTAAAGGTGAAGCGACGGGACGCCTCGCCTCTTGGGCTCAATTCGATCGGTCTGTTTGGGGTCCCGAGAGGAACGACCTTTATTGGCATGGAGCTCGAGGCGTCACAGGACACCTGTGCCATTCGATTGCTTGGGACGACAGATCTTGACAGTCGTGTTCTCAAATATATATTTCGTACTTGCCGTCTTTTTAGCAAGGTTCTCACGTCTTTGAAATAATTCGTGAGCGAGAATCGCCGCATAAACCCTCCATGGCCTCCGCCTCTGACCATAGTTCCTCCGAGGGCGTCGGCTCCTCTACCACCGTCGTCGACGTCGGTACACCGCCTGCTTCCCCCATGAGCTCGGTCCAGGGGTCTTCTGCCCCGGACCCTATGTCTCATCCTGCGTTCGAGATCCTCCAGAGGTTGGAGGGTTTGGTGCACCGAACCGCCGTTGCCGTCGGTGAGGGTGCCAAGAGGTACTATGACGCGCTTCCCCTCGTGGAAGCGGGTCTAAGGGTAGTCCGCCGCGTGGGCGGTACCTCGCTCGCACGGTGGTGTGAGCAGGAGCTTGGTCGCGTAGAGGGGTGGATGTACTGCCTCGAGGATCTGGTGCACGACGATGCTTCGGACGCGCCACCGCCTCTCTCGATGCGCCTCATGCTCGAGCGTGAGGAGCGAACGAAACGGATCCAGGCGAAGGAGGCGGACCTTAAGCGTCTGCGCAAACAGCACCAGGCGGTGTTGGTCAAGATGGACACCGCCTTCTTCGAAGATGTCGGGTCCCTTCGCGGCGAGGCGAGGCTACGGGAGCTTGAGTGAGAGAACAAGAAAATCTGCCGCGCTGCCGAAGAGGTGGACCGGGCACTTCAGCTCCTCCGTCAGGAGGAAGAGGACGGTGAGGCTATCCTTGCCCAGCTGCGGTAGAAACAAGAGGAGGTGGCGAAGGCCCAGCGTGCGGTGGACCTTTCGGCGGTCAAAGCCAAGATTGCCACCTTCAGCCTGCTGAAGCTCTTGTAGTGCCAACTTTGGCTAAGCGCCCCTTCTGCTCTTTTTTTTTTTGTAACTCAGTTGATGCCGACCGCATCATAACTTAAAAACTTATGCATGTAAATTTTGGCCCGTAATGGCCTTTGGTTTTGCTTATCCTCTGTTTCGCATGCACAGTTTCTTTTTTTTTGGTGTTGGTATGCATTTGGCTTGTTTTGTCTTTAGGTTGAATTCGCCTGTGCTGTTTGGCGCTTGAGTTGAGCTGCTCACGCCTTCTCTGGCGAACCTATCTTGGACTTGGCCATTAGGTCTTTTCTCTGTTTTTGGCTGTCCGCGACGTGGGGTCGGGTCAACCCCGACTTTCGTGTTGCAGCTCAAGTGGGACCAGTAGGGTAACACTTAGCCCGAGACTAGGAACAGTTGCTCGTGCATGCGATCAACCGATGTCCCTAAACTTTGACTTGCCACTCGGCGGGTTGTCGTTCAGAGGAACCGTCAGGCGTGATGCCTGTCGAGCCGCCCTTGATAATTATCATCGTCTGTGAGGGTGACGACACAGGCGACAATCGAATCGTTCAGGGATGTAGGAATGTGACGATCGATTGTTGTAGGAGCCATCGCGTGGTAAGCTGCTACCCATCAGTTATCCTAAGGGAATGTTAGGATATCTGGAATAGGCCAAATAGTTCAGGGACGTAGGAGTGTGACTATTGACCGAAGTAATAACACGTCACATGGTAAGCTATTACTTAGGCTGTGCTATTCGTAGGAATAGCGGCGCCAGTCATCGGAGGTAATCATTAACCTGATGAAGTTTTGTTGCGATCGGAGCAACTATAAGGCCTTATCATCCCATTGAGGGAGATTGATAAGCTGATTCGGTTAGAGGTGATAGTTGACGTAGCTGAACAGTTTGTCACGATGTGAGCGACTTTGGTGGACTCGCCATCCTATTAGGGAGGATTAGCGAGTTGATTCTCGCTGGAGGTTAAGTGTTAACCTGGCAGTAGGGGTTTGTCGCGATTTGAGCAACTCTGTGTCTACCGCGATGTGAGCGACCTTAGTGGATTCGCCATCTTATTGGGAAAGATTAGCGAATTGACTTCCCCAAGAGGTCTGACGTTGTCGTGGCGGAATTAGCCTGGTCTCGCTCGTAAGGAAGTTGGACTAGGAGTCGACCCAGGTCACACTTTGAGAGCGCTGTAGGCGGCGACTTGTATGGGGTCTTCTGCTAGCGCGAAGGAAGTAAGGATAGTTTAGCCTCGTGTACCAGTTGGAGGGAGTAAGGACCAGTTTAGACTCATGCACTCGTGGGAGTCTGAAGAAGAACTAAGGGTAGTATTTCTTCAAGTATTTACCGTTGATGGGCATCATGATCCTGTCACTGTTTGGCTTGACAAGGCGGTAAGCTCCATTCGAATAGACCGTCTCTACTACGAATGGCCCTTCCCATTTGGATTAAAATTTGCCCTTCTTCTTGGAGGTGAGGATCATCGGTTTGCGAACGGCGAGTACCAGTTCTCCCTCCTTGAAGGCCTGACATTTGACTTTCTTGTCGAATGCTTTGGCCATTCGGGCTTGATAGAACTCAATGTGTTGTTGAGCTTCTAGTCGTTTGTCGTCTAACGCTTCGAGCTCCGCGAGTCATTGTTGGTGATTATCCTCGGCTGTCATCCCTGTTACCAGGGCGACGCGGAGGGACGAGATTTGGATCTCTAATGGCAACATGGCCTCACAACCGTATACCAACGAGTAGGGTGTGTGGCCAGTCGGCGTACGAACCGTCGTGCGATACGCCCATAAGCTTTCGCCAAGTTTTTCACTCCAGTCGCATTTGCTAGTGGAAGTCAACTTGGTCAAGATCTTGATAATCGTTTTGTTAAAGGCCTCGGCTAGACCATTCGCCGAAGGATTGTAGGCCGTAGAGGAGAGGTTTTGTATTCGGAACTTTTCACAAAACCTGGTGAATGCATGGCTAACGAACTGTGTACCGTTATCATGGATGATACGCCGGGGTACGCCGTATCGGTATATGACATGGTGCTTGATGAACTTAATCACGTCGTTAGTCTTGACCTCTCTTAAAGGGATGGCTTCGGCCAACTTAGAGAAGTAGTCAGTGATCGCGAGAATGAATCGATGACCTCTTGCCGACGGCGGGGATATTGGTCCGACTATATCCATCCCCCATGCCTCGAAAGGCCACGAAGCCTTTGTCGGGTGCAGGTCTTCGGGCGGCTGGTGCATGTAGTTGGCGTGGATTTGGCACTTATGGCAGCGCTTTGCCTAAGCGACCGCGTCGTGAACCATCCCGGGCCAGAAGTAGCCTATCCTTCGCAAGCGATCCCAAAGTTTGGGTCTAGGCTGATGAGCCCCACAAGCGCCGCTATGGGCTTCGCGCAGAGCCTCTTGGGCCTCTGCTCCTGACAGGCATCGAAGTAACAAACCGTCGTATGACTTTCGATACAACGTCTTGGTGGTCGAATCATAGTAGAATCTCGTGGCGCGTCTTCGGACAGACTCTCGCTCCCTTGCGTCTTCGGGCAATATGCCGTATAGGATGTAGTCCATGATTGGGAGACGCCAATCTTTCGGATCGGGCTACTCCGATACCTGATGGGTGGTGTTCGCTTCTGGGACGTCTTTCAGCCTAAAGAGCCTCCTGCTCGCCACTGTGATCCATTGGGTCGTCTCTAATGGCTGGACCAGGTTAGCCACCAAGGAGGCGAGGGCATCCGCATGTGTGTTCTTGGATCGTAGCACGTGCTCAATGCGGAAACTCTCGAATGACTCCACTAGCTTGATAGCCGCTTTATGGAGAGGGATTAGGTCGTCGTTCCTAACTTCGTACTCACCGGTCATCTGCTTGACGATGAGTTGGGAGTCGCCGTAAGCCTCGAGATGTTGTATCCCTAGCTCTGTTGCCAACTCGAGCCCGATGAGTAATGCATTGTACTCGGTCACATTGTTGGTGCACGATTCTATCAAGGAAAAGGCCCCGGGCAATACGTGGTTATGTGGAGAAGTGAGGACTACTCCCACTCCTGCAACAATAGAGCCGTTCGTGGCTACGCGAGACGCGCCGTCGAAGAACATCTGCCACACTTCCGGTAACGAGGTCACGTTGGCTTCGGGCGGTTCGTCTGGCAAATCTTCAAACAGGTCGGTTTTCGCCCCCAGCGGGTGACTAGCCATCAGATCGCAGATGGCCTGCCCTTTGACCGACTTCTGTGGCATGAAGTGGATGTCGTACTGAGAGAGAAGTGCCCACCTAGCCAGGCATCAGTTTAACGCCGCGAGTTGTATCATGAAGACCCGGATGGGGTTCATCTGGGAGATGACATGGATTGTCTGACCAACCAAGTAGTGTCGCATTTTTTGGATGGCGAACACCAAGGCCAAACATTCTTTCTCGACCATCGGGTACCATTGTTCGGTGCCTTGCAGGGTTCTACTTAGGTAGTAGATGCCCTGCTCATGGCCCACGTCGTCATTTTGTGCCAAGAGGATGCCTAGAGAATGCTCCATAGCCCGTATATAGATGAGAAATGGCTTTCCCGAGATCGGCGCCGCAAGGACGGGTGGGTTCGAGAGGTAAGCTTTGATCTCTTTGAAGGTTCGCTGGCAAGGCTCGTCCCACACAAAGGAAGTACCTTTCTTCATAAGCTTGGAGAACGGCTGGCATTTGCCCGAAAGATTTGAGATGAATCTTCAGATGTAGGCCAATCGTCCCTGAAGACCTCTTAATTCTTTAAGGCTCTGGGGCTGTTGAAGCTCCTGAATGGCTCGCACCTTGTCCGGGTCGATTCGGATCCCTTTCGTTGTGGTGACGAAACCAAGGAATTTACCACTAGACATTCCTAGAAATGACTTCGTAGGATTCATCTTGAGTTGGTGAGTCCTCATGAGTTCGAACATCGTCCTCAAGTCCTGGAGGTGGTCATCTTTGTGGTGACTCTTCACGACCAGGTCGTCCATATAGCACTCCACCGTCTTTCTCAGGTGCTCTCGAAAGATCGTGCTCATGGCACGTTGATAGGTCGCGCCGGCATTCTTGAGTCCTAAGGGCATGACCGTGTAGCAGTATACCCCCATGGGGGTTCAGAATGAAGTGTGTTTCTCGTCCTCGGGGTGCATTTTGATTTGATTGTATCCTGATAAACCATCCATGAAGGACATCCTCTCTAATCCGCACGTGTTATCGATGATGACATCCATGATGGGCAAAGGAAATTCGTCCTTAGGGCATGCGGCATTGAGGTCTCTAAAGTCGATGCAGATGCGGATCTTACCATTTTTCTTCATGACCAGAACGATATTGGCCACCCAGTCGGGGTGCTATTCCTCTCTGATGAAACCGGATTCGATGAGTTTCTTCACTTCGGCCTCGATTGCCTCCATAATCTGAGGGAAAAAACGCCTCTACTGTTGCTTGACTAGCTTGGCGTCTGAGCTGATGTTGAGGCGATGCGTGGCGACCCGCGGATCCAAGCCGAGCATGTCCTCATAATTCCATGCGAAGACATCAATGTATTCCCGTATGAGGGCGATGAGATCTTCTTTTTCTTGAGGAGGTAGGCTGCCGCTGATGAATATGGGTTTGGGATTCACGTCCGTGCTAATGTTCACCTGGAGGATTTCGTCTTCGGTCGGTGGTTCCCGTTGCTCAAAGCGACTATTCCACTAGGCATTAACATGGCGATCCCACGTCTCGTCGTAAAGCGGAAGTTGTCCATCCTCCGCCATTTCGGCGGGATCCATTGTAGCCATGTTGACTGTAAGGTTATCGAACAGATCTCTCACGCTGACATCCGAGTCCCATGCCGAGGTTACTGACGACTGATCTCCTAAACAGGCGTAGTCGGAATCCTCGTTGACATAACAGCACAGGTCTGATGAGGAAGAAGAGTAGCCTAAGCCCCTCTGAGTCCTGTTGAAGTAATTCGAGGGTTTACCCCTGGGTACGCAGACAGGTCAAATGACCGTTTTGCACCCTCGGCCGTCATTCAGGCCCTCTAAGCGAGTGAGTTCATATCCCATGTCACTCATCATGTGCCTGGCGACTTGGCTGTATTGTGAAAATTGAGGCGCTGGGTCCTCGTCTTTAGATTCATCCCATAGGGTGCGTAGGGGACGATCGATTCGGCCGAAAATAATATCTTTTTGATAATTACTTCGGGCTGGCACAACAAGTACAGCTTGCGACGACTCAATCGGCCGTGTTCTTGTGACGTATGACGAGCATACTAGCAAGTGTAGGGAGGGATCGCTGTAGAGTTTTGCCCATAGTTCAGTAGGTTCATCATCCTCAGACGTAGAACAAGACGAAAAATAAGCAAAGTTGGACTTTTCATTCACGATAATCTTCTCTACCTGAACGGCGTTGGTTACATTGTGATTTTCATAGCCGATTACAATTGACTCGAAGTCGTTTAGAATTAGGTTATCACTGTACTCAGGTTTGCTATCCGCCTCGTTGCCGCTCTCCGGTTCTTCAACCGGTGGCTCGACGGGGTCTTGGTACAATAAAGAATTCGTTAAGTAGTTTTCGACGCCTTTGAAGGGTTGTTTGTCGGCCACCACTGTTTTCACTCGCTCGTAGTCGTCCACATATTTCAGGCATTGGTGAAGGGTGGATGGGACTATTCGGTTGCCGTGGATCCACGGGCGTCCTAAGAGTACGTTGTAGGAAGGCTCGGCATCGTTGACGTAGCAGGTCACCTCCGTCTTCATGTCACCTATCCGACATTTCAGGCGGATCTTGCCCAACGGCCGTGTCCCCGTGGCGTTAAAGCTAAAATTGGTTGTGGTGGTCGAGGATAGACGTTTTGGCTGTATTCCCAGGTGTTTGATCAACTTTAGGGGTACGATGCTCAACACAAAACCCGGGTCGACCTGGATCCGATCCACTTTCGACGACCCGACGTATCTCGTGAAGTACAGCGGCCGATCATGAGACGTGCTCTTGATGAGCATGTCCTCAGGAGTGAAAGTGATGCACGGGACCCGTCTCTTGGCGACTTGGCAACAAATCGCACATTCGTGGTCTGCCTCTGTCTCTTTCGAGAAATGGGTGGAGAACGCCTCTGAGTCGGCCAACGCCTCTTGTAGGGCCTCCCGGGTAGACCTGGATAGCCGAAGGAGGTCGTACATGGTAATTCGCGTAGGGATGCTTTTCAGCTGCGCGAGCACGTTGAACCGGAAAGGTTGGCGGCTTGAGCTTGGTCTGTTCGGATTAGGAGGGGTTGTCACGGCTGGCCTCATGGGAGGTCCTGCCGGGTTCTCCGCCCTTGTGGGATATTCCTTCGTGAATTCCTTTCCTGCTCTCATGGCGAAGACGTTGGTGTCCTCTTCGGAGTCGGTTTGGGCGGTTATTGCTGCGTTATCTCCACCTAGCATGACAGAGACGACGTTGCAATGTTTTCCCTTAGCCTCCTTCGAAGGCCTTGCAGTCCATTGTTCATCATTGAGGAGGTCCGAATGGACCTACGTCACCTGCCCCGATGGCAGAGTCTGTGGGATCAAACCCTTCCCCCGCTGGTTGTGAGGATCGTCATTGGTGATTTTCAAGACCGCCTTGGGGATAGGAATTACCCCTGTCGGAGCTTGAACCTCCGGAAGATCTGTCCCAAAGCTCAAAGTGATCATGTTCGTAGTCACCTGCTTTTGAACCTTCTCCTTCTTCAAAACCTCCGCGTCGTAGAGGGCCTGGAGCTTGTCCTTGAGGACGTAGCACTTGGTTGTGTGGTGGCCAAGGAATCTGTGATAGGCACAGTAACTCGGGTCACCGGTTTTGTCCGCCTCTTCAGGCTTCGTGGCTTCTGGTAGTTTGATTCGACCGCTCTTGAGTAGCGTATCGAACGTTACCACTACTTGGTCTTCCTTGAAGTCGTATTGCCGTGGGGGGCGTTGCTCGAATTGCCTGAGCTTTGTCCTTTGAGCAGCCTTTGGCGTCGGGGCGGAATCGACTGCCATGATCTCTTTTCCTCTCGTTCGAGGGGGGTTCTTTAGCACAGCCGTCTCCGCGGCTCCCTTCTTGGGTTGTGGTTCTTCGACCTCTAGCCTCTTGATCATATTTTCCACCTGTTCGCCCTGACGCACAAGCTCTTTCCATGTCCGAGTTTCTACCGTGCCTATTTTGGATAAAATATGGATTGACAGGTTGTTGCGGCACATCTCGATCAGTGTTGACTCGGAAACTTGGCCCCGACAGTGGACTGACCGATTTCGAAATCTTTTCACAAAGTCGTTGACCGACTCCGACTTCTGTTGCTTTTCAGCAAGGAAAGTGGCCATTGATACTTCCGTGTCGTCATCGAAGAAGCGGGCCAAAAAGAGCCTTTCGACGTCGGCCCATGACTTGATAGAGTCAGGTTCCAACTTGCGAAACCATTCAAAGGCCACCCCCTTAAGGGTACCTATGAATAGTCGAGTGAGAATGGCGTCGTTCCACGTAAGGAATCCAGTCCGCGCCATGAAGTAGTAGATGTGCTGCGAGGGCAAACCCTTGCCGTCAAATTGTACCAAGCTGATCGACTTGAACTTCGCTGGGTACGGGACCGTATCCCATTCGATAGGGTAGGGACGGACCACCCCCAGCTTGTTCATGTTTTGTTGAAGCTTTAGCGCGTTGAGCTGGTCTTGGAACTCGTCGAACCTCTTGTCGTGGATGCTACCGGTATGCGACATCCCTAGTGATGTTTTGGAAGAGTAATCGGATTGCGGATTACTGTTATCTTCCGTTTCAGTCACCGGGCGACGGGGAGGTACCCACTCCTTATCCCCAGTTCGCCGGGGTAAGGGATGCTGGGTTCTTTTCTTCTTCTTCTTCTTGTTCAGAAGTTGCTCCATCATCTCTCTTAGAGAGTCGATGGTCGCCTGTTGTTCCTCCAGCTTTTGAGCTACTGTCTGCTCGTGGGCGAGTTCAGTCATGTGTACCCTCGCCGGTGCGTCTTGACTCGAATGCGAGGTTTGGGACGTGGCCGCCGCCGAATGAACTTCGTCTTCAGCGTAGGAGGGAGCCGCTAGGGTGGAGTAATCAAACTCGATGCTTATCCCCTTATGACTACGGGTACGCTGGTATATGTCACCTTGTCCGCGTTGGACAAACCAGAGGTTAGGTCCTAGGCCGGAGTCCGAATCTGGGGAATCAGAAAGTATTGCCTTACCCCTGTCTGTCATATTGATTGTGGCGAACAGGAGCTCTAGGTCGTCGACAGCACGTCCTTTTTGGCGGTGGCGTCTCTGACGAGTGGGCCTCGACCGAGAAGGTCGTAGAGAGAGCCTCTCGAATACTGAGGGTTACGCCATTTCTATACACTGATAGTCGGCGAGAACGGTCTGGATAAGCCTTTCGTAGTGGCACTAAGGACTCGCCTCTTGTATAGTGCGCTTGCGAGTTAGGTAATCCCAGAGGTCTTCCGTGGGTGACTGGCGAACACCTCCGAGGTCAGACGGGTCGCCTAAGTGATCGCACAAGAGGGTCTGGGATGCACCCCCTGCCGTATACTAGACGGAACGCTTGGATGTAGGAGCTAGGCGAGCTTGCCTTGATAGGCGAGCTCCGCGCTTGGGTGAACTCTAACGTGTAGGCGAGATTCAACCCCCTGCTCGTGCGGGCAAGTAGGCAAGGCGTCACCTATCGACCTGCCTCTGAAGTCATCCGTCGAGTGGTCCGGGTAAGATCCGCCCGCCTTCGAGGGTTCGTCCATTTGGGTAGACTCGCGTGCTCGCGGTGGTTTATTCGCATTAGGGATATGACCTGAGAAGCGAAGTTCACCTGAGCGGGTGGCCTTGTCTTTATCCGTCGGCGCTCCTGATTTTGAGAGCCTTCCGGTGTAAGACGAGTTGCCTCCCTATCGAACGTCCTTCGGGCCTGTGTAGTAGTCCAGGCCGTCGTATGAGACGAAGGCTCGAGCCTCTTGTTTAGCGAGCGTCTACCATCGCCACTGGTGAGTTCTTCTAGAAGGAAGAGCGTCCGTGTGGGCTGTGGCAGTATGATCTATGCCGAAATGAACCGGTGTCTCTTCCGGGATGGGCGTCACCGAGGGTCTTTTGGCGACCCATCTAGTGGGCTCTCGCCCCCTGCTCTTGATCTGCGGCTTGGCCTTGACAGACTTTGGAGCGGGTCTCCCCGACAAGACTTGGGTATAGCCTTCGGGCGCGGGAGCCTTGACCGTCTGAGGTCGGCTCCTACGCACGACTCTGTGGCATTTGCAGGATGCATCGCCACCGGAAGAGGAAGAAGACAAGTACTCTTCTTACTTGGCTTGGTCGAACTCGATCTCCAGGGACTCCACAGTCGTCCCAACAGCAACCTCATCGAACTGAGCTATCACCATTTCGCTAGAGGAAATAGCTTCTCCCACTGTGGTCGCCATCTTCTGTATGGTGTAAATTTCTGATTTTCCCGGAAACATGGGATTTCGTTTGGATTAATAAGAATGGCTTATTACAAACTAATCGATCGGAATTACAACAGAAGCGGAGGGAATGCCCTCCTTGTTTAGTCGTGGGGACTTTCGGTAGCTACAGGATGCTTCGCTCGGTGCTTGTGCCGAGTCTGCTTCCCTTGGACGATTCGACCGAGGTTGCTGGGGAGCTTCAATACTCAGTAGAAGCTCAGGTCGATGGAGTTCGGATCTTCTAGCTCGCCGGTGATCAGGGCTCAGAGCTAGGAGATGGCGCTGCAGTGCAAAAATTATGTAGAGAGCTTATCGTCGGTCCTCTTTCCCCGGTTCCTTCTTTTTTTGACCTCTCTTCGACCCACCACTTTTAAAGGTTGCTGGAAGAGGCTTTTAAATGGAAGAGAGACAGCTTGACTACTCCTTGAATTATGGGATATGACCATATATTGTTCAGAGATATCCTACTGCCCATCTGCACCACAAGCGGTCATTCGGTGAGCCGCGTGTTACATCACGTCGCGCAGGAGTGGGAAAGCCCCTCCTCGTATCCGTGATAGCGGCTGCCAGATACTTGAGTGGATCTGGCCAACTCATCGATCGCCGACGGCTCTTTCCCTTCGTTTGGACGAGTGAGGTAAGCTATATTTATGAGGGTGCAGGCTGCTTTGACGCTTGTCCACTCACTTACACTGTGAGCGGCCACCTGACAGGCCTGGAACACTGTGCCCCCTCCCTACGCCTCAATAGAAGCAGGAGAATGGATGCCTTGTACCCGAGTGGGTTCGGACAGCTTGCCGCATGCCGGCGGCTCCAGCTTTTGACTCTGATGGGTGAGGTGAACCGCATTTATGAGCATGCAGGCTGATCTGACGCATGTCCGCTCACTTGAATTGTGGGCGGCCATCTGACGAACCTGGGGCACTGTGCTCTCTCCCCTCACATCGCAAGAAGTAGGGGAGGCTTGTCCCCAAGAACCCGGCTCTTGACTCGTGTAGGTGGAATTGGACCCCTACAGGCGAATTCGTTCGTCAGTTCGCAGCGGTAATTTTTATCGTCTACAGTAAGTCGAAAGGTTTGTCTGACGACTTTGCATTGATCGTTGACCTTGGGTCGGGAGGATGAGTGTCGTTCGTCTTTCTTAGTGGACTCTACCATTTTTTTGGCAGTTTCCCCGATTTGGATAAAATTAGCCTTTTTCAAGCGGATTCTGTATTCATTTGTAGGGGGTGACTTCTGCCTTTATAGGTGAAGTCGGTCTTTATCAGGCGAAGGCGAATTCGTTCTTGACAGGCGAGTTTGACTTTTGTCTGGTAAAGACAAATTTGGTCTATACAGGCGAATTTACATTTTGTCTGGCGACTTTTCCTGTTTTGGCTTAATAGGCGGATTCGCCTCCCTAGGGCTGACTCCTTTCTAATTTTTCGGTTCTGTCTTGCAGCGACCTTTTCTGACGAAGCTCTTCCGAAGGGTGTAGCTATTGGTATCGCCGGAGGTACAGACTATACGGCACCTCCCCGATTCCCTCTCCTGGATCCGGTGCCCATATTCATTACCGACAGGCCGGATGGATTGATCAAGAGAGTCACTGACAGGCACCATTTGACGTTGTGTGAGTTGACTACCGACGCGGTGTTGATAGACGAGGCTAGGATAGAGCTCAAAAAGCCTCAGTTTTTGTTTGGTGATGCCGCGACTGATCCTTCCGCTCTATTGCTCCGGGAGAGAAGGTGGCTCCGTGTAGTGGACGGGGTCCACTACTACCTTCCCAGCATGCCAAGAAGGTTCTTAATTGTTGAGTTTTTGTCCCTTGCAGTCCCAAGAATGATGAACTGGGATTTGACCCCAACTTAAGACGGGGTGACTTGTGGTGTCTTTACGGGCTCCAAGGCTGGGTACGGGATGGACAGCTCCTATAAACGTGTGACTGCTCTACGTCCTGGTCTGCCATTCAACGAGTTGCCCGCCGGGGAGACGACTGAGGTCGCGGAGACTTTCCGTCATTGTTTCTTTTGGGCTGAGGGGAAATTTCCTCCAAAGGACTTCGGAGCCCCGGGGTGGATCTACTCTGCTGGTAGCAACACATGGTGGTCCAAGATTACTGACTATGTTTTGGCCGAGAATTCTAATCTCATGGATTCAGAGCTGTACGTAGCTATTCGGGCCCCTCAACATGGTCTGAAAATCAATGCTCCTTAGTTCCACAGCATCGTGGAACTGTATTGTGCGGATAGCGGCACGTTCTTCACCCCCAATGGTGAACTCGGCATAACCCTTCATGAGATATATGACGTGTCAGAGTTGCCCTTGGGAAGCTTCCCCTACGAGGAGTACGTCCCAGATCAAGATGAGATTGACCAACTTTCAAACCGCTCCCCCTTGGTGGTTGAGACTCTATGGGAATTGCTCTGTCACTACCATATATGCCTCAATACCCTAGGGGCAGTAGACTATAAAGGTAAGAAGAAGAGAGCCCCGGGGATCAGCCATAAGAACTGGGCCGACGACTTGTTCCCGGAGAATGATATCAAGGGAAGGCCTACTCTGCCGCTGGGCGAGTGTGACCAGACCGAAGTGGAAAGGAGAATGACCAAAGGGGGAGCTACCGTGACCTTGGAGCATGACGAGGGTGGGTTCAAATTCGGAATAGTTTTTTACTCGTTCCATCACCAGGCCAAGTCCCCTATATCAGGAAAGGCTATGCTCGTTGGGTACCTCATATTGTGGTTGAAGAGGTGCGTGGTTCCCACATATTCCTTCAAGGTGCTTCCGGTAGAGGTCGTTTACCTTGCAGTTTTTTTACCCTACGGGAAGTCCTATGCATTGGTGTCGGCGATAGTGGCATGTATCCATCGAGGACTCCGCACATTAATGGCCCAATTTTATCGTGTGTCGAGTGTCGACGAATGGGAAGGTGAAGTCATTAGGACTCCTAACCCTAGAGTGGGGCTGCCCTACACCTACCTGATAGCGTGATTTGTCTACCATTACGAGTGCTTGATGAGTGCCCCAGCTATTCTCCAAGGGGAAAAGTTTGTTCCGTTCGTCCAGTGCCTGGAGAGATGCTCGTGGAAGTGTAAAGACATCACTGACGTGAGGAAGACGCTGTGCCACTTTGGCCACTACAATTTCCACCGTTTCTTCCCCTACTTCAGTGGAGGAGGGTATGGCGAGTCTCTTAACGATGTATCGACGGTGGACCATCACACCGTTCTTTCTTGTGGCGCTTTTTGATGGTTGGTGAATATTCGACCAGGGTATCATATCCTGTGAACAGGCTCTGTGTGCTACCTTGAGCCGTACATTCCTTGCAGATTTGTCTGCCAGTTTGGGTATGACCAACTGTACGTGGGAAACATCAACTCCTACTTATATTTTGAAGGAGGGTTAGTGGATGGTGCTCGGGGATGGTTCTGGACTCATGCTGGCGGCACCCACGCTCACTTCGAGCTACCTACAAAGGATCGTGATTTGCACCACACGCTCTTATACTGCCAGTGGTATCGGGGCACTAGTGCTAATCCTGAGGGTTTTTAGTTCCGAAGTTCCTGTCTGATGGAATACGGGCGTCGCCCAAGGGGAGCTTCTCGTCCCTCGAGGCGGAAGGGCAGGCCGCCAAACTGCTAGAGAGTAGTTCTCAGAAGATCCCGCTGAAGACACCAAGGGCTTTGATGTTGGTTTAGATGAATCTGTGGCACTTGAGGCTCAAGTTTCGTCCCCTGGCCCTTCGTTGGATCCCACCGGTGGGTAGAGAGAATCTGATGAGCTAGCCCGGGCAGGTGAACTTCTGGAACAGGCCCGGAGCACGATAGCTGGACGGATGGGGATGCCCCTCATGTCTCCGACTAATTCGCTTCTCTCTAAACGACAGCGGGAGACTACGGCTGAGAGTTCCAGGATGGAGGCGGCCAAGAAGGTCCGTCACAAAGAGACGGTTGAGGCTGTCCGAGCGGCAGAAGGTCAGGACGATGCTAGTCAGGTGATCATTCTTAGAGTGACTCCTCCTATGACTGGGGGTATTTCGCCTGCTCCCTTCACCACATCGGGGATGGCCCCGGCGACTTCGGAGGATGCTCCTCCACAGTCTGGTGTGAGGCTACAGACGGGGGCTTCGACGACCTCCACGACCGTACCAGAAGGTAATCTTGAACACTGTGCTCTCGGGCGTACGGCCGAATCCGCACCACCTAACATTTGTGTCGACTTAATATAGGTACCGTTGAGAAAGTAATCTTCATTCCTTCCGACGAAGAGGAGGGAAGTGGAGATGAAGAGGGGCTTGGTCGCTCAGGTAAGAGTAGGATCCGGCGTTGTCGATCCGTTCATGCTGAACCGTCAGTGGGACTCCTCCCGAGGGTATTTATTAACCTTCCTCTTGTATTCGTAGCTGACCAATCCTATAAAGCTATTGGTAAAGAGGATCTCCCACCTCGGGAGGGCCATTCGACTAGAGAGATGGGCGAATCAGAGGTGGAAGACGACGTCTCGATTAATGAGGCGATATAGAGCGAGAAGGATGCGTCGGCTCATGAAGAGGTGTCAGACCGACAAGGTGTAAGGACCATGAATTTTGATACTAGTTAAAATAATTTTTTTATATTTTAAAATATTAATTATCTTTTTAAAAAAGAGTATTTGTATTTTTCTTGATTTTCTATAATTTTCTATGATTTAAAAATCTGATTATATATTTATTTAAATGATTTTGATATTTATAAATTTATTTGTGTTGTAAAAATTTCTAAAATTAATTTGTTGTGTTATCGGTACTATTATGTAATATTTTAAATAATATATTATATTATTAATATTATTACAAAGTATTTCATATAATACATGGTATTATTAATTACGTGTATTTGGTATAATTTATTGTATTATTTTTACTGTTACATATTATCTGTCGTATTAGTATAACTTATATGTTTTGCTGTGTATATAATTATCCCATAATTTTTTGATTTTAAATATAAGTAAATATATTTTATTTATTAATTATTCTTGTTTAATTGTACAATATGGGTATATTTCGATTATTTCGTATCAACTGTTATAATAGTACAACAAGTATGTTTTTAATTATGGATAATTATTATGTAATTAGTTTAATTTTTAAGTATCCAAAAGTATTTATTTTAATTATTTTAATCATTAACTCTAACCCTAATATACCCTATATATGTTTATATATACCCTATTTGTATTTTTTCTTCTTCCTCTCTTTCACGCCGCCTTCATCTTCCTCTCTCTCTCTCTCTCTCTCTCTCTCTCTCTCTCTCTCTCTCTCTC
>BQKN01062911.1:59528-81365 GCA_022839385.1 Asparagus kiusianus
CTCTCTCTCTCTCTCTCTCTCTCTCTCTCTCTCTCTCTCTCTCTCTCTCTCTCTCTCTCTCGTTTCATCTCATCGCTCAACCCCAGCGTCTTACAGCCCCGACGAACGCCTAACTCCACGCCCAGCCAGCTCCCTCACCGCCTCTGACCACCCTTCACCGTCAGCCACCGGCGACCCCAGCCTCGCCACGCCCAGATCCGCCGTGCCCAACCTCCATGCTGCTCGCCGCCAGCCTTGACTTCGCCTTGCCGTCGCCCCAAGCTCCGCCCAACTCGCTGTGTCTCGCCGTTGAGCCACTCCTCCGCCCCTGAGCTCGTCGAAGACTCCTCCAGCAGCCGACCTCCTCCCCCACGACCACCTCAGGCCATCTCCTCCTCTTCACCTCCGCTCCATCACCGTCGACGCCAGTCCGCAGCCCCTTACTGCTCCTCCAGCCTCCTGCACCGTCGTCATCACTGTCCCATCCCTAGCAGGTTCGTCCTCCTCCCCCGACAGCCACAGCCACCTCCCCTCCGTAGTCAGCCCACGCCAGGCCCTGTCAGCCACTCCTCTTGGCCGCACCCCGTCGATGCCTGAGACCCGCGTGTTGTCCAAATCCACGCCGACTACGTCGCTGCTCGAGCCGTCGACCCGCTGCCCCATCGCCGAGATCCCCATCGCCGATGTCGCCCGTTGCCTCCCCACGATATCAACCTCGTCATCCGCCGTTCAGAGCCGATGAGATTTGCCCACCTTATTGTCGTCGCATGCCACCTGTTTGATCATATGTCAACACATATTCAGTTGGAGAACCGCCACTTTCTAGCCGCTAGCGAGCCCGTTGGAGCCCCGAAACATTCCAACAACACCCTAGGCAAGATCCCGAACCTTAATTATTTCATTTTAATTATTAGTTTATTGTAAATTATTATGTGACTCGTCATTCAATTTTTAGATCAGTTATGAGTTAATTAATTAGATTAGTCTGTGATATATTATTATATGCATAAGATTGTTTGACATGAATAGCTGTGTGGAAGCTTGTTGTGTTATCACTTAGGTGTTATCCAATAGGAGAGACTGTACATGAAGACGACTTCTGTTAAAAGTATGATTTATAAGCGTGCTTCAAAGCATGGCTATACTTGCTCGACATCGATATCCCGATGTGAGGAGTCCCGAGTTCCCTCGATATCGATATCCTGGTATGAAGTTTCCATGATTATTATTATTATTATAGCATCGACTAGACGATGCACTCTTGATCGGACGTGTTGTGGGTCACGGTTATGTTCATAGTTTTACAGAAGTCGTTCCACGGTAACTCCATGGTTAGTGCACAATATTTCATGTACAGTTGCTTAATTAATTTGACAACATGGGGGTTATAAAGGGGAATTGGACGGAGAATATAGTATGTATATAAATGGGCACAGCGCTTTCTTGTTATCGTGATATCGTGAGTGTTATGTACATGGGCCAGAGGGCCAATACTTGACTTGAAGGCGGCCCCCGGACGACTTTACGGGGACCCGATTATATACATCAAAATATTCTTCCCCAATTCAAATAACATGTAAAACAAGAATAATATGCTTGCGTGCTTTATGGTAAACTTTGTTAGTTTTGTTGAGATGTAGACCAGTGTTGTTCTTTTCATATATAGATCGGGATTAATATTTAATTATTTATAATTCGAGACATATGGTATATACATGAGGGTTTCCTTGTTTGGATTATTTCGCTCGACGTACTACGTCTCGAGTTGTAGATTTTAAGTATTAATTTCATCTAGTGTATGACCCTGTTTCTTGGATGATTTCTGATCGCTAGCTGCATAATCTCATTACCTGATCGATTTTGGATGTTTTATGTCTATCGTGTTTTAGTAGTGAATTTGTATGTCGATTTTGTTGGATTACCAGTTGCACGTTCTTTTGTCGTTTCTGTTATCGTATCGTTTCTTGTTTTGGTTTTCGTTGTTCTATTTGTTTTGTGGGGTCTTGCCGTGCACCATGCACCTGACGTACACCTGTTTTCTATGGTGTACGTCAGACTTAGAGGAAGAACATGTTCAGTAGGAGCCAGAGGATTCTTAGTAGGAGTGTCTTGTAGAGGGAGCAGAAGAACAAGCCGAAGCTTAGTCATTTCTTTCAGTTTGTTTGTAGCACATTCATTTCCTTTTGATCAGTGTATTTTTATATTCTCCAGTATTCCATTCAGATAGTTTTGTATAAGGGCACGTTTGACCCGTATTTTATGTCTTGGATGATATTCATTTGTGATATGTATTATTTTATTCTGTGTTGTTCATTATATTCTTACTGATTGTGATCGGGGACCTGTGACTTTGCATTGTATTTGTTTCCAGACGCTTAGCGTATTGGATTGAGAAGAAAAAAAATAATAGTGTATATTTCTTCTCAATCTAATACGTCGCGGGCTTGTTCACGTTCCGATTCCCTGGTATTTTGGGAAGCGGGGCGTGACACAAGGGGACATCCCTGTTTCTGCAGAAGCGTTGGTCGGGGGTGGAGCACCGGCACAGGAGTCTCTAAACCAAGGGGAGACACCCACTTGGCTGGTGACCGCTTCCTCATCCTTGGTGGCCGTCGGCGTCGTGGCCAGTATTCTAGTAACGTCGGCTGGTGCTTTGATTTTGACGGCATCTGCCACCACTTCCACCATCATGACTACCAGCCCCTCGATCGAGGCTTTAGCTATGACGTACGTGGCAGATGAGGCTACCCTCTCTCCTCTGGAGCGTTCACGCAAAAGAAAGGTGGCTCGAACCCTTGCTAACTTCTAATACACCCTTGCTGACTGCATCAAGCTCGCATTAGAAGAGAGCTGCCCCTTTAAGGAGTTCAAGGAGGACCTTGATTATGACATAGCTTTCTTGATCAAGAAGCTTGGTGCCACCGTGGCTAATCCGTACTTCAAGCATTTGGAAGAGGTAGAGCAGGCTATTCGACAGCTGCTTACCCTTCGCGCGACGAGCTCCGAATCATTCCTCTTGTGTCCGTCGAGGTTCAAGCAGCATTGGAGGAGTGCAATCGCCAACTGGATGAGACAATATCATTAGAGGCACGGTTGGCGGAAGAGTTGGAGCGGGTCAAAACTAAGGACGAACGAGTGAGCCTAGAGCAACAAAAGGCTGACTCCCGCCTCTCTCGCTTATCTTCGGAGATAGCAAAGACCAAGCAAATCATTGCTAACACGCATGCCTCGCTAGTCAATCAGGAGAAGACTCGCGAATAGCTAATGGGGGGGATGGAGGAGTTGGAGTGTCGACGGCAACTGATCGTCGGTTCTATTATGGAGAAAGACCAAGCCCTCAAGGAGGCCAGGCACACCGTCCAAGACTTGGTTTTGCTCTCCGTGGAGGATCTTTGTCGAGAGATTTTAAGGAGGCTCGAGCTCAAGCATGCTGAGGAGATTTACGAGGTGGAGTCGCGGCTAAGAGATTTGTAATTTGCTTTTGATTTCGCCGTTGTATTCAAATCCCTTTTAATGAATGGAATTATCCTTTTGTTTCTAGTCATTATTTCCCTTGTGCACGCCCCACCTTTTTTTTCAACACAGATCCGCACTAGTCAGAGTTTGACTATAGGGGAATCCTAGCTACGGGCGGATTCTAGCTGTTGGCGGATTTCAGCCGCAGGCTTATTCTTTCTGTAGGCGAATTCTGTCCGCAGGAGAAATTGGGGCTGGCTTGAGTTCCAGAGTGGTGTGCGAGCCTGAACGTCTGAACCCTCAGACGGGTTCAGACCTCATGAGTCCAGATGACGAATTTGCCTCGCGGGCGGGCTCCGCCTTTAGTGGTCCACGTGCCGGTTCATGCGTTAATGCGCTCGTCAGTTAAGACGACGTGGATGCGTTATTTCACGTTAAAGACGACGTAGTGGGCCTCTTTGTTCTCCACGCCCGATCTGGGCCGTTAGTGAGAGATCGTGTCTAGAAATTGCCAGATCTTGGCCGCTCATGCGAGATCCCGAATTGTTCAGCCTTACTCTCGACTGTTTGGCTCTGAACGGTCCAATCAAACAGCGGACCATTATCCAGACCAAGAGTATTTAACGCCCCTCCTCCTCGTTAAGGGAGATGGCAGCTTTCTTGTTGTCTTCTCTGGAGAAAACTCATGCTTCCTCTCGTTGCACTCGAAATGGCACCAAAGGTGAAGAGAGTTGCTTTGAAGAAAAGAAAGGAGGTGTCCTCTTTGGGTGCTACCGAGGCCGCTGCCATCGAAGGTACCTCTTTGTCCAGGTTTTCATGTAGTTCGATTAGAGGGTCGCAAGTCAAGTCGATACCTATCGCCTTTAACTCCTCGTTGTGTCTTTGTCGTGTTGTGCAGTTCAGCACGAAGTGCCGACCACTAAAGAGTGAACGGCCGAGCCCATTTTGATTTCTGACGATGAATCTGAGGGAATCACGACTTCCTCCACCTCAAACCCTGTTCCACCGTCTGGAGCCAAACCTTGTCTCGAGATTCCACCCATTGTGGTGCTTGCTCTGGGTCAAGAGCCTGTTTCCTCATATTCCTTGTCCATACAGGCTCGCGTTGAGGAATGTGAGAACGCTGTGAAGCAGGTAATTTCCCTTGTCAGTCTTAGCATGGGAACCTACGATGACTTCAAACAGTCCCTCCTGGATCGTGTGGCTAATCTTAGGTAGCTGGGTGAATGCTGGCTTGCCACACGTTGTGTGCAGAGGCTACTTTTTCTGGAGTCATGCCTGACGAGTCTGGAGACCTTGCTATGAGAAGGTCCGAAAGCTGATGTGGAGCCTTTCTTGTCTCGCGCTAGGCGTCGGGAGGCCTGGGAGCAGGAAGTCCACTCTAGGGAAATAGCAGATTTGGAATCCCATGTTGCCTTCTGGGTGGGTCAACAACGCTCACTGGAAGAGCAGATATGCGACTTCACTTCCACCGTATCCCGTCTGAGGGTCGAGCTAGAGCAGGCGGAGACGACCCTGAGGGGGCTTCAATCTGACAGTATAAAGGTCAGCAAGACTAGTGAGGAGGAAACTCGAAGCCTCCAAACATTTCGTCAGGAAGACGCTGCCGCCAAGTCAAGCTTTGAAGATTAGGCTTAGAAAGAGGCTGAAGACAAGGCCCGGTAGGACCACACAAGAAGGGTAGCCACGGTTAAAGCAGAGCTTACATCCTTTAGTTTGTTGGATTAGGCTCTCGGGCTAAAACCATGTTTAAGACATTTTGCTTCGTTTTTGCTTTTGACATTATGTTATGATTTGTTTGATTGTGAAGTCATAACTTTGTTCAAATATACTGTCTTAAGACTGGATAAATGTTAGGCTCTTTTGGTTTCCCAAATGTGTTTGTGCATATACCCCTCCTAATCGTTGTTGCCTCTTATCTTTTGGCTTTTATCTTTCTCTGTGAGGCTATTGCAGGTGGGCCTTTATCTACAGGCGCATTCAAATTACAGCCGGATTCTAAGCACAGGCGACTTCAAACCGCTGATGGATTCTAACTACAGGCGAACTCAAGCCGCAAGTGAATTTTAGCCATAGGTGAATTCTAACCATAGTCAAATCAAGCTGAAGATGAAATTAATGCTGATTTAGGTGTAACCACGTGTCTGATCGCGGTCTCGAGTGCCCGCCAGCTGGACTGACATTGGCACGTCGTCTCGCATTAAAGGCGATGTAATGGACGGCTATGCCACCCAATCTGTACTATTGGATGACGGATACGTACTTGGTCTGTACGTCATACATTGCCCTCTTTTCTTGTCGGAGGGAGCACTGCGTTGATTGTTCCCTTCTTGTTCAAGATGGCAGCACAAGTGAAGGCATCTAGTGCGAAGAAGACAGGGGATGATGCCTCTTCCTTGGCCCTCACGCCTAACCGTGATCCGGAGCCTAAACCCTCAGACTCCGTTCTGGCCCAGTTAGAGGAGTTGGAGGACACCGTGAAACGAATGATCTCACTCGTTGATTAGGGTCATGGTACTTTCACGGAACTGAAGCAATCCCTCTCAGACCGTGTGGCCCAACTCCGTTGTCCGGGCGTTTTTATGCTCGCCCTACGCTGCTCAATGAGGCTCATCGATCTGGAACTGCTCCTGACGTAATTGGAGAACTTGCGACATGTGGATTTGGAGTCTAAAGTGAACCCATTCTTGGTTCCAGTTCGTCGTCACGCCGCGTGGCAACAAGAGTGCCGAAGGCGAGACATAGAGGACAAAGGGGCCCTTATTGATCATCTGGATCTTCGGTACCGCTTATTGCAATCTGACATGGAATCTGTCGCTTCTTTAATCATTCTAGGTACGATTTCGCATGCCGAGGGGGGATCAGTCTTGACAGGCCTGCGCATTCAGAGCGAGGCGGTGCAAGGCGATCTTGCCAGAGAGAGACGTAATCTTCCACTGCTGCTTCAGGAGGATACCGCTGCTAACACTTCTTTTGAGGCGTGGGTCCAGCAGGAGGCAGAGGACAAAGCTCGCACCATGCATGCGGAGAAGATAGCTGCAGTCAGAGCCAAGCTTACATCTTTCAAACTCTTAGAATAAATCCGTAGGATAGGAGTAGATTCAAGATGTTCTGTTTCGTGTTTTGCTTCTCGAATGTAATGCTATGACTCTCTTGGTTGTAGAATCATAACTTTGTTCAAATGTACTGTCTAGAAGCATCTAAGGAAGCTTGCACTTTCTTGTTGCGTACGTACTCTTTTCATATTTCGTCGTGTCGCCATTCGGCGCCTCGCTCATGTGACGGGCAGACTCAATTACCAGCGATCTCATGCCGTAGGCGAAGCTCAGGCCCGGGTGAGTTTACGCTACAGGCGAACTGACGAGTTCATGTTGTAAGCAAGATTTAAGCCGATGGCGAGTTTTGCGCTGTAAGCAAAACTCGAATTCTGGCGAGTGTGCACTACAAGCGAAACTCAAGTTATGGCGAGTTTGTGCTGCAACCAAAACTCAAGCGCAAGCGAGTTTATACTGTAGGTGAATTCAAGTTCGGGCGAGCTTACGCTGCAAGCGAAACTCAAGTTTTGGAGAGTTTGCACTGTAAGCGAAACTCAAGTTATGGCGAGTTTGTGCTGCAAGCAAAACTCAAGCGCAGATGAGTTTATACTGTAAGCAAAACTCAAGCGCATGCGAGTTTATACTATAAGCAAAACTCAAGCGCAGAAGAATTTGTGCCACACGTCTGCCCGCGGACCAAAATGCTTGCTAGCTAGGGTGACGTAGGCGCGTTAGTCCTTATTAATTGCGAAGTGCTGGGATGCTTCTCCTTCCACGCTCAATCTGAATGGTCGGTTTGGAGTCCTAATGGCGAAGCTTTTATGGGCGTCAAACCCGAAGCGCCGCTAGAGATCTGGGTCATTCGATCCATTTGAGGCAGCGAATCCTAGCCGTTCATCTTTCGGCTATATAATGTGTCTGTTGTCTCTTCGATGGAGTTCTAGTGTTTACGAAAATTTGCCAGAAGAGAATTCCTAAGAAAAAAAATCTCTCTGATCAATGGCCTCTAGCTCTGATTCCGGTGTTTTCGAGGGGGAGGGTGTTGGCTCCTCCTCTACTACTGCTGTCATCTATGCGACGCCGTCTTCTCCTACGGGTTCGACCCAAGGATCTTCTGCTCCGGTTCTGGCACCTAGCCTAGCGTCTGTCATCCTCCAGAAGTTGGAGGGTGCCATACGTAGGGTGGCCACCGTCGTCAGCGAGGGTGCTGGGTGGTACTATGACATACTCCCCTTTGTGGAGGAGAGTCTGGAGGAGGTCGACCGTGTGGGTAGTCTTCGGGTCGCCAACGGTGTAAGCAAGATCTCCATCGTCTGGAGGAGTTAATGTACCGCTTAGAGGAGCTGGTGCTGGCCGACCCTGAACCGGCGCCTCTCGCCATGAGCGTCCTGTTCGAACGCGAAGCCTTAGCGCGGCGTATTCAGAAACAGGAGACTCTGCTCAGAAGCCTACACAGGCGACATCACCCCACACTGGCGAAGATGGATGCCTATTTGGATGCCGCCTTCTTCGAAGACGCTGGGTCCCTCGAAGGCGAGGCAAGGCTAAAAAGGCTTGAGCGTGAGAAAGTGTGGGTTAGCCGTGCTGCCGAGGCGAAGGCCAGGGCGCTCTGACTCCTTCGACGGGAAGAGGCGGATGGCGAGGCTGCTCTCGCCCGACTTCAACAACGACAGGAAGAGAGGGTGCGAGCTAGGCGCGAGGCGGAGCTAGCGGACGTCAAGGCCGAGATTGCCGCTTTCAGCCTGCTAAAGTTGATGTAGCACGTCGCTCTTTTTGTTAAACCTTTTTTTGTAATTTTGTTGATGCTTGATGCATCACAATTTAAAACTCTGTGTCTGTAATTTTGGCCTGGAATAGCCTATTACGCTTTTGTTTATTCACTGCTTTACATGCACAGCCTTTTCTTTATTTTCTGCGTTTGATATGTGTTTAAGACTATTGGTTAGTCCTTGATAGCTATTGTGCTGGACTCGTCTCTATTGCTCGGCGTCTGAGTTGAGCTAGTCATACCATTTCTCGCAATGTGGCGAGCCTTCGAGGAGTCTGTCTTGGACTTAGTCGCTAGGATCCCCTTTTGCTTTTGCTTGTTCGCAGCATGGGGTCGGGTTAACCCTGACTTTCGCGTTGCTGCTCAGGCGAAACGGAGAGGGTAACACTTAGCTTGAAACAAAGAGCAGTTGCTCATGCATGTGACCAGCTGAAGACCTCAACAATGATTTGCCATTTGGCAAGTTGCTGTCTGAGGGGATGGTTGGGACATGTCGCCTATTAATCCACCCTTGATAATTATCGTCGTCCGCGAGGATGACGACGTAGATGATAATCGAATCGTTCAGGGATGTAGGAATGTGATGATCGATTGTTGTAGGAGCCGTCGTGTGGTAGGCTGCTACCCATCGGTTATTCTAAGAGAATATTAGGATATCCGGAATAGGTCAGGTAGTTCAGGGATGTAGGAGTGTGACTATTAACCGAAGTTGCAACAAGTTGCATGGTAGGTTGCTACTTAGGTTGTATTACTCATGGGAATAACGACGCCAGTTATCAGAGATGATCATTAACATGATGGAATTTTATTGTGATTGGAGCAACTACGAGAACTTATCATCCCATTAGAAGGGATTGGTAAGTTGATTTTGTCAGAGGTGATAGTTAACATGACAGGATTGTTTGCCGCAATGTGAGCGACTTTGGTGGGCTCACCATCCTATTGGAGAGAATTGGTAAGTTGATTTTATCAGAGGTGATAGTTAACATGACAGGGTTGTTTGCCACAATTTGAGCGACTTTGGTGGGCTCACCATCCTATTAGAGAGGATTGGTAAGTTGATTACGTCAGAGGTGATAGTTAACATGACAGGGTTGTTTTGGTCTTAACTGTAAGAAGGTGGGACCAAATAGCGATCTAGGTCACACTTAAGAGCGCTGTTAGTAGCGTCCCGTATAGGGTTTACCGTCGGAGTATATGAAGTAGGAACAGTTTAGCCTCGTGTACCAGTTGGAGGGAGTGAGGATCAGTTTAGACTCATGCACTCGTGGGAGTTTGGAGGGGCAGTTTATACTCTTGCACCAGTAGGAGTTTGGAGGGACAGTTTATACTCTTGCACCAGTAGTAGTTTGAAGGAGAACTAAGGGTAGTACTTCTTCAAGAACTTACCGTTGATAGGCATCATGATCTTGTCACCGTTCGGTTTGACGAGGCGATAAGCTCCATTCGAATAGACTGTCTCTACCACGAACGGTCCTTCCCATTCGGACTGAAATTTACCCTTCTTTTTGGAAGTAAGGATCATCGGTCGTCGGATGGAGAGCACTAATTCTCCCTCCTTAAAGGATCGACGCTTGACTTTCTTATCGAAAGCCTTGGCCATTCGTGCTTGGTAGAACTCAATGTGTTGTTGAGCTTCAAGCTGCCTGTCATCCAGCGCTTCAAGTTCCGCGAGGTGTCATTGACGGTTGTCCTCGGTGGTCATCCCCATAGCTAGGGCAACACGGAGGGATGGAATTTGAATCTCTAATGATAACATGGCTTCACGGCCATATACCAATGAATAAGGCATGTTGCTGGTCGGTGTATGAACTATCGTGCGATACGCCCATAAGCTCTTGCCCAGCTTCTCGTTCCAATCGTGCTTGTTATTAGAAGTCGGCTCGGTTAAGATCTTAATAATTGTTTTGTTGAAGGCCTCGGCCAAGCCGTTCGCTGAAGGGTTGTAGGCCGTGGAGGAAAGGTTCTATATCCGGAATTTATCATAAAACCGGGTGAACACATGACTAACGAATTGTGTGTCGTTGTCATGGATGATACGTCAAGGTATGCCATATCGGTATATGACATGATGTTTGATGAACTTAATCACGTTATTGGTCTTGACTTCTCTTAAGGGGACGACTTCGGCCCATTTAGAGAAGTAGTCGGTGATCGCGAGGATGAAGCGATGACCTCTCACCGATGGTAGGGATATTGGTCCAACGATGTCCATCCCCCATGCTTCGAAGGGCTAAGACACTATTGTTGGGTGTAGGTCTTCAGGAGCTTGATGCATGTAGTTGGCGTGGATTTGGCACGCGTGGCAGCGCTTTGCGTAAGCAACCGCGTCGCTAACCATTCTAGGCCAGAAGTAGCCTATCCTCCGCAATCGATCCCAAAGCTTGGGTCTGGGCTAGTGAGCTCCGCAAGTACTATCGTAGGCTTCGCGCAGAGCCTGTCGTGCTTCTGTCTTTGAAAGACATTAAAGTAACAAGTTGTCATATGACCTTCAATACAACACCCTTGTAGTCGAATCACAGTAGAACCTTAAAGCACGTCGACGGACAGACTCTCGCTCCCTAGCATCTTCGGGCAGCATGCCATACAGGACGTAATCGATGATCAGGAGATGCCAATCTTTTAGGTCGGGCTGATCCGAAACTTGATGAGTGGTGTTCATTTCCGGGACGTCCTTTAGTCGAAAGAGCCTTTGGCTTGCCACAGTGACCCATTGAGTTGTCTCTAGTGGCTGGGCCAAGTTAGCCGCCAAGGATGCGAGGGCGTCCGCGTGCGTGTTCTTAGAATGAAGCACATGCTCGATACGGAAACTTTTGAATGATTCCACCAGTTTGGTGGCTGCTTTGTGATGCAGGATCAGGTCGTTGTTTCTAACTTCGTACTCCCTCGTCATCTGCTTGACAATTAGCTGAGAGTCACCATAGGCTTCGAGATGTTTTATCTCTAAATCTCTTGCCAACTCGAGTCCAATGAGTAGCGTGTTGTACTAAGACACGTTATTGGTGCATGGCTCCGTTAGCGAAAAGGCTTGGGACAATACGTGATTATGTGGGGAAGTGAGAACCACCCCCACTCCTGCAACGATAGATCCGCTCGTGCCGACACGAGATGCGCCGTCAAAGAACATTTGCCAAACCTCTGGTGAAAAAGTTGTGTTGACCTCGGGGGGTTCATCTGGCAAGTCTTCGAATAGGTCGGTCTTCGGTCCTAGCGGATGACTAGCCATAAGATCACAGATAGCCTATCCTTTGACTGACTTCTGGGGCATGAAGTGGATGTTGTACTGAGACGGTAAGAGCGCCCATCTAGCCAAATGCCAGTTTAAGGCCGCAGGCTGTGTCATGAAGACTCGAATGGGGTTCATCCGGGAAATGACGTGGATGGTTTGGCCAACTAGGTAGTGTCGCATCTTTTGGATGACGAACACCAAGGCTAAACATTCCTTTTCAACCATAGGGTATCGCCGTTCGGCATCCTGTAGAGTTCTACTCAGGTAGTAAATATCCTGCTCGTGGCCGGCGTCGTCGTTTTGCGCCAAGAGAGCGCCAAGCGAATGCTCCATAGCCCGTATATAGATGAGGAATGACTTTCTTGAGATTAAAGCTGCGAGGACATGCGGGTTCGAGAGATAGGCTTTGATCTCCTGAAAGGCCCGTTGGCAAGGCTCGTCCCACACGAAGGAAGTACCTTTCTTCATTAGTTTAGAGAAAGATTGACACTTACCCGAAAGATTTGAAATGAACCTCCGGATGTAAGCCAACCGTCCCTGAAGACCCCTTAGTTCCTTAAGATTTCGGGGCGGCCAAAGCTCTTGAATAGCTCATACCTTATCAGGGTCAATTCGGATTCCATTTGTCGTTACCACGAACCCAAGGAATTTACCACTGAACATCCCTAAGAATGACTTCGTAGGATTTATCTTGAGTTGACGAGTCCTCATGAGTTCGAACATCACCCTTAGGTCTTGGAGATGGTCATCTTTACTGCGACTTTTCATGACCAAATTGTCCACATAGCACTCGACTGTCTTTCACAGGTAATCTCGAAAGATCGTGCTCATGGCGCGTTGGTAGGTTGTGCCGGCATTTTTGAGCCCAAAAGGCATGACCGTGTAGCAGTATACCCCCATTGGAGTCCTGAATGAAGTGTGTTTTTAGTCCTCGGGGTGCATTTTGATTTGATTGTACCCTGAGAACCCATCCATGAAAGACATCCTCTCAAACCCACACGTGTTATCAATAATGACGTCCGTGATGGGCACAGGAAACTCATCTTTAGGGCACGCAACATTGAGATCCCTGAAGTCAATGCAGATGCGAATCTTATCGTTCTTCTTCAGGACTGAAACAATATTAGCGACCCAGTCGGGGTGCTGTTCCTCTCTGATGAAACCGGATTCGATCAGTTTCTTCACTTTGGCCTCGATCGCCTCCATGATCTGCAGACGAAACCGTCTCTGCTGCTATTTGACTGGTTTAGCATCTGAGTCAATGTTGAGGTGATGCATGGCGACCCGTGGATCGAGGCCGGGTATGTCCTTGTAATTCCATGCGAAGACATCAATGTATTCCTATATGAGGGCAATGAGATCTTCTTTCTCCTGAGGAGGTAGACTAACACTGATGAATATGGGCTTGGGATTAGTCTCATCGCCCATGTTCACTTGGAGAATTTCATCTTCGGTCAGTGGTTCACGTTGCTCGAAACGATTATTCCACTGAGCGTTGACGTGGCGGTCCCATGTCTCGTCATAAAGCAGGACATGTTCGTCCCCTACCATTTCGACATGATCAATTACAGCCATGTTGATTGTAAGGTTGTCAAACAAATCCCTTACGCTGACGTCTGAGTCCTTTGCTGAGGTTGTTGACGATCGATCCTCCGAATGCGCATAGTCGGAGTCCTCGTTGACATAATAGAACAAATCCGATGAGGAAGAGGAGTAGCCTAAACCTCTCCGAGTCTTGTTGAAGTAATTTGAGGGTTTGCCTTTAGGTACGTAAGAAGGTCGGATGAGCCGTCTTGCGCCCTCGGCCATAATTCAGGCCCTCTGGGCGAGTGAGATCGTACCCCATGTTGCTCATCATACGCTTCGCGATTTGACTGTACTGTGAAAACTGAGGCATGGGGTCTTCATCTTCAGACTCGTCCCACAACGTGCATAAGGGGTGATTGATTCTTTCAAAGATAATATCCTTCTGATAGTTATCGTGGGTCGGTACGACAAGTACAGCTTGTGAAGACTTGATCGACTGTGCCTTCGCGACATACGACGAGCATATAGGAAAGTGCAGGGAGTGGTCATTATAAAGCTTCGACATTAGGTCGTTAGATGCATCATCCCCGGACGTTGAGCAAGACGACAAATAAGCAAAGTTGAACTTCTCATTCATGATAATCTCCTCCGCCTGAACAGCGTCGGTTACATTGTGACTTTCGTAGCCGATTACAATTGATTCGAAATCATTCAGGACCAGGCTATCACCGTACTCGGGCTCGCTATCCGCTTCGTTGCCGCTCTTAAGCTCCTCGATTGGTGGCTCGTCGGAGTCCTGGTACAGTAGAGAGTCTGTGAAGTAGTTCTCGACGCCCTTGAAGGGTTGCTTGTCGGCCACTACCGTTTTCACTTGCTCGTAATCATCCACATACTTCAAGCATTGGTGTAATGTGGACGGGACTATTCGGTTGCTATGGATCCACGGACGTCCTAAGAGCACGTTGTAGGATGGCTCAGTGTCGATGACGTAGCAGGTCACCTCTGTCTTTATGTCGCCTATTCGACACTTCAGACGGATCTTGCCGAGCGGCCAAGTCCCAGTAGTATTAAAGCCAAAGATAGTCGTGGTTGTGGATAGACGTTTCGGGGGTATCCCCAGGTATTTGATCAATTTCGGGGGTACGATGCTTAGTGCAGACCCTGGGTCGACTTGAATTCGATCCACTTTCGAGGAGCCGACGTACCCTATAAAGTACAATGGTCGATCATGGGAGGTGCTTTTGATGAGCATGTCCTCAGGAGTGAAAGTGATGCAAGGGATGCGCCTCTCGGTGGTCCGGTAGCACATCGCACATTCCCGTCTTGTGCCTTCTTCCCTCACGAAGTAGGTGGAGAAGACTTCCGAGTCGGTCAATGTCTCTTGTAGGGCTTCTCGGGTAGGCCTGGATAGTTGCAAGAGGTCATACATGGTAATTCGCGTGGGGATGCTCTTTAGCTGCGCAAGCACGTTGAATCAGAAAGGCTGATTACTCGAGCTCGGCCTGTCTGGATCTAGAGGGGTTGTTGCCGCTGCCTCGTAGGAGGTCCTGCCGGGTTCTCCGCCCTCGTAAGGTATTCTTTTATGAATTCCTTCCCTGCTCTTATGGCAAGGACGGTGGTTTCCTCCTCGGAGTCCGTGAAGGTAGATACTGCAATCTGGTCTCCATCTGGCATGGCAGAGATGGTATTGCAAGGTTTACCTTTGGTCTTCCTGGAGGGTTCTACAGTCCACTGTTTGTCGCTGAGGAGGTCCGGATGGACCCACATCACCTGACCCGATGGCAAAGTCTGGGGTACTAAACCTTTCCCTCGTTGGTTGTGAGGGTCGTCATTAGTGATTTTCAGGACTGCCTTGGGGATAGGAATTACCCATGTCGGAGTCTGAACCTCCGGAAGATCTGTCCCAAAATATAAAGTGATCATATTCGTGGTCATCTGCTTTTGTACCTTCTCCTTATTTAGGACTCCTGCATCATAGAGGGACTGGAGCTTATCTTTGAGGATGTAACACTTAGAGGTGTGATGGCCAAGAAATCTGTGATACGCACAGTAACCCGGGTTATTAGTCTTGTTCACCTCCTCAGGCTTTGTGACCTCCGGTAATTTAATTCGATTGCTCTTGAGTAGTGTATCGAATGTCGCCACCACTTAGTCTTCTTTGAAGTC
Organism: Asparagus kiusianus; assembly: GCA_022839385.1. Classification (NCBI taxonomy): domain Eukaryota; kingdom Viridiplantae; phylum Streptophyta; class Magnoliopsida; order Asparagales; family Asparagaceae; genus Asparagus; species Asparagus kiusianus. The sequence goes on from BQKN01062911.1 coordinate 74,689, forward strand.
GTATTGCCACGGGGGCGTTGCTCAAATTGCCTGGGCTTCGACCTTTGACCCGTTTTGAGTACCGGGGCGGAATCGAAGGCCATGATCTCTTTTCCTCTTGTTTGAGGGGATTCTTTGGCGCGGTCTACGGCTCCTTTCTTGGGATGTAGCTCCTCAGCTTCTAGCCTTTTGATCATGTTTTCCACTTGCTTGCCCTGACGAACAAGTTCTTTCCAGGTCTAGGTTTCCACCACGCCGACCATAGACAGAATGTGGATTAAGAGATTATTACGGCACATCTAGATCAGTGTGGATTCGGAAACTTGGTCCTGATAGTGGACCGATCGGTTCCTAAATCTTTTCATGAAGTCGTTGACCGATTCAGACTTCCGCTGCTTTTCGGTGAGGAGGGTGGCCATCGACACCTCCGTGTCGTCGTCGAAGAAGCGGACCAAGAAGAGCCTTTCCGCGTTGGCCCATGACTTGATAGAGCCAGGTTCTAACTTACGGAACCATTCAAATGCTACCCCTTTAAGGGTGCCTATGAATAACTGGGTGAGAATAGCGTCGTTCCTCATAAGGAATCTGGTCTGCGCCATAAAGTAGTAGATGTGCTGTGAGGGTAAGCCCTTGCCATCAAACTGCACCAAGCTAATCGGCTTGAACTTCGCTAGGTATAGGACTGTATCCTACTCGACAGGATAAAGTCGGACCACCCCCAGCTTGTTCATGTTCTGTTGAAGCTTCAAAGCGTTGAGCTGGTTTTGGAACTCACCGAACCTCTTGTCGCGAGTGCTACCCCCAGTATGCGACGTCCCTAGCGATGTTTTGGAAGAGTAACCGGATTGTGGTCCTGCATTATCCTCCGTTTTAGTCATTGGACGATGGGGAGGTATCCATTCCTTACTCCCCACCTGTCGCGATAAGGTGTGTTGGGTTCTTTTCTTCTTCTTTCTCTTGTTCAGAAGCTGCTCCAATATTTCCCTTAAGGAGTCGATGGTTGCCTATTTTTCTTTGAACTTTTGGGCCACCGTCTGTTCATGCGTGGTATCAGCCATGTGTACTCTTGCCAGTGCGTCCTGACTTGAGTGCGATGTTTGGGATGTGGCTGTTGTGGAGTACACCTCATCTTCGCCGTCGGAGGAAAGCGCTAAGGTTGAGTAATCAAACCCAATGCTCACCCCCGTGCGACTATGGGTGTGTTGGTATATACCATCTCGTTCTCGTTGAACAAGCGGAGGGTGAGTCCCTAGGAAGGAGTCCGAATCTGGAGAACGAGAAAGACGGCCTTACCCCTATCCGCCATGTTGATCGTAGCGGATGGGAGCTCTAGATCATCGGCGGTGCATCCTCTTTGGTGATGACGCCTTCGATAAGAAAGTCTCGGTCGAGAAGGCCGTTGAGAGAGCCTCTTGAACACTGAAGGTTTCGTCGTTCCTATACATTGGCAGTCGGTGAGTACTGTTTGGATAAGCCTTTCGCAGTGGCACTGAGGATTCGCCTCATATATGGTGCGTTTGCAAGTTAGGTAACCCCGGAGGTCTTCTACGGGTGGTTGGCGACAACCCCCAACATCAGAAAGATCGCCCGAATGATCGTGCGAGAGAGTTTTGGATGTACTCCTTGGTGCACACTGGGTGGAATGGTTAAGTGTTAGAATTGGGCGAGTTTGCCTTGGTAGGCGAGTCTTCGCACTTGGGCAAACTCCAGCATGCAGGCGAAACTCAACCCTTTGCTCACGCAGGCGAGTTTGTGAGGTATCGTCTACTGCTTTGCCTTTGTAGTCAAGGCTCTCCCGCTTATTACCCTTATCCATCAAGGGGTCATGGCGAGGCTCGCCCGCTCTCGAGGGTTCGCCTTCTCGGGTAGGCTTGCTCGTTCGGGGTGGTTTGTTCGCATCAGGGATATGACCTGAGAAGCGAAGCCCACCCGAGCGGGCGGTCTCGTCCATCTTGGTTGGCGCACCTAATTTTAAGAGCCTTCTAGTGTCGAGCGAGTTGCCCCTTCGTCTTACACTCTTCGAACCTGGGTAATAGTTCAGGCTGTCGTATGAGGCGAAGGCTCGGGCCTCCTGTCGGGCGAGGGCCTATCGTTGCTGCTGGCGAGCTCTTCTGGAGAGATGAGTGTCCGTGCAGCTTGCGGCATGGTCTGCGCCGAAATGAACCACCGTTTCCTCCTAGGCGGGTGTCTGTGAGGGCCGTTTAGTGACCTATCTGGCAGTCTTTCGCCCCGTGCTCTCGACCTCTGGCTTGGCTTTGGTCGATTTGGAGGGAGTGGGCTTCCTCGACGTGACTCGGATAAAGTCTCCCGGCACGGAGGCTTTGACCGTTTGAGGTCGGCCTCTACGCACGACTCTGTGGCGTTTGCGGGACATATCGCCATCAGAGGAGGAAGAAGACAAGTACTCTTCGTACCTGGCTTGGTCGAACTCGATTTCTAAGGACTCCACAGTTGTCCCAACAGCAACCTCGTCGAACTGAGCTACCACCATTTCGGTTGAAGAAATAGATTCTCCCACTGTGGTCGCCATCTAGTGAATTTTGATCTCCTAAAATAGGAATTTCGTTTGTATTCATAAGATAGCTTATTACAAACTAATGAATCAAAATTATAATAGAAGCGGAGGGAATGCCCTCCTTGTTTAACGTGGGGACTTTCGGTAGCTATAAGACGCTTCGCTCGGTTCTCACACTGAGTCTGCTTCCCTTGGACGATTCAACCGAGGTTGCTGGTGAGCTTCAGTACGCAGTAGAAGCTCGAGTCGGTAGAGTTTGAGTCTCCAAGTTCGATGGCGATCAGGGCCCGAAACTGGAAGGAGATGCTACAGTGCAAAGATAATGCAAAGAGCTTGTCGTCGACTCAGTTAAGAGTTGAGAGTCGAGAGCTAGTGGTTCAGCCAACTGATTGATTTAATCATTCGACTATGAGCGAATTCAACTGTTGAGCTGAACTGTTGATCGAACTGCTAAACCGCTGAACCCCTTCTTCATGGCCGGAAGAAGTTCTTAAATAGAAGAGAGATGGCATGGCCGCCCCTTAAATCATGGGATATGACCATGTACTGTCGGGAGATACTATGCCTTTTACTCGTACTATAAGCAGCTGCTTGACGGGCTTGGAGTACTGTACTCCTTCCCTTCATGTCGTAAGGAGTGGGAAGGCCCCTCCTTGTACGTAGGATAGCGGTTGCCCTGTACTCGAGTGAGTCTGGCCAACTTGCCGTTTACAGACGGATTCAGCTCTTGACTTGTGCAGGTGAGGTGAGCTTCCTGCATGCGGACTTGGCGACTGCATGGGTTTGATCGATCACTCGTACTGTGAGCGGCTACTTGATGGGCTCGGAGTACTGTACTCCTTCCCTTCACGTCGTAAGGAGTGGGAAGGCCCCTCCTTGTACGTGGGATAGCGACTGCCCTGTACTCGAGTGAGTCTAGCCAGCTCGCCGTTTATAGGCGGATTCAGCTCTTGACTCGTGCTGGCGAGGTGAGCTTCCTGCAGGCGGCCTTGGCAACTGCATGGGTCTGACTGATCACTCGTACTGTGAGCGACTACTTGATGGGGTCGGAGTACTGTGCTCCTTTCCTTCACGTCATGAGGAGTGGGAAGGCCCATCCCTGTACGTGACGTAGCGGCGGTCAAGTACACTGTTTGTAGGCGAACTCAACTCTCGATTCGAGCGGGCGAGTCGAGTAGACGGGTGAATTTCAATCACTCGGATGATCCTGACTCGTGCGTGCGAGTCGAGCATACAGGCGAATCTGTGATCAACAAATGCGAACGATTTTGGTGACCACGCGGTATGGGCTCATGTTAGTGACGCCAAGCACATGGGTGGGCGATCTTGAATCGCAGGCGGATTTTACGTGAATCTGCGGAGGTAATTTTTACCGTCTACAAACTCAAAATAAATTCTATCATGGCCAGAGGTGGAACAACACTACATGAGCACAACTTCTTGTAAAACCCTTACCCTGTGTGAATCTCTTACCTCACATAAATGAAGGAAAAGGAGACATTCAAATGCTGAATTTAGATGGAATCGTATCAAATGACCATTATTTCATCAGAATTTGAAGCCCAACTCTTCAGTGATGTGAAGGATTTCCTAGATGCATGTAATCAATTGCATTCTAGCAATAGATCATTAGTTACCTTGACTTCTTAGCTAGAAGGTGGATGTCACCATTATTCATTTTATTGTCCTCATTGTTACCATGTAGAGGATGAACTCATGGTAGCACCTTGTCGTCCATGGCCCTAAGCATAAGAAGACTTTGGTCTTTGATTGCCTAGATGTGAGTATGAGCTTAGATCTCCCAACGAGATGTTACAGGCACCTGGAGAAGACTAGTCAAGACAATAATTATTTAATGTTAGGAAGTGGGAACCCTAATCTATGGATAAATTAAAAGTCTCATAGGAGAATAGCTAACATATATAGTAACCTGATGGTAGTCACCATCAACCTGGCGGGGAGAAACAATGATCCGTCACACAACAATCATGGGTGCAAGACTACTACTATTTGGGGATGAGCCGAAGGAAGATGTGGGGTTAGCATTGAGGATAACAAGCAACTCGAAAGAGGTGCCCTTGCCAGGGGGAGGCCGAGACAATATAGCATGTAGTGCCATGGAGGCTTACTCAGGAGAGGATATATCCCAACATGCTCTCCTGATTCAATGCGATTGACATATGATCCGTTGGAATCAGACAATGAATATGTCCTGAGATTTGAATGATTAGAAATAAAAGATGATGGCCCATTTGATGCACTCGATCAAAAGTAGCCATTTTTTACTATAGCCAGATCCAACCAACAACAGAAATCATCTACCCAGAAGGTGAGGATGCATCAGAAAGTATTCATTGCTTTGATGAACTAGGCTCGAGATATGTCTTCTCTCATACCAATATCTGCATTAGGTCTAGGGTAGTTACTATCAACATGACCAAAGAAGGAAACGGAGAATGCAAGGGTGAAGTAAATATCATTCATAACAAGGATGTAACTCCACCACCAAATAATGGCAAGAGTCAAATGTCGAACCAAGATGGTTGTTGGTAGCAACAGAGCAATTTCAATTCTAACTTTGGAGGACTTTTCATGGAAGTTTCTGAAGTAGAAATAAGTATTTTGTGCCTAACAAAATACTCTCAATGATCTTTAGAACTTTTTCCAGCAGCTGTTTGCACTCTAGATAACGAATATAGGAAGCCAAATTGCAATGTTGAGCACTAGGGTTAGCTGACAAGAGGTGAACCTAGCACATAGTGGTGTAGCTAATAGTGTCACCACTCGCACAATAGCTCTGAGCACTGGCACAGTACCAACTCCATCAAGAGGTGGTTAACTAGCTAGTCAATGTGCATTCCCATCCTCAGACTAAGGAGAAATATGACGAACAATCCAATCGTTCCTTTGATCATGAAGCAAAGTGAGTACCAACTGCTACTTTAATGGCTATGGAGGCTAAAGTTATGGAGAATATTCAAACAACTTTTGAGGCTTTGGCATGAAAAAATGAACTAGAGCACTGGTGTGTCATGGCCATAGCCACCAAAATGGAACAAGATAGCATACTTGCCGAAGTTCAAGTCACTTTCTTTGTAGAACTTCAATGGGACCTAGTCAACATATATATCATGTCTAGTCTCCAACCAAGAACGTGGGGATGACGCAATCATGATCACGCTAGTCATCAGGACCTTGAGGAGTGCTGCTTTTGATTGGTTTAGGAACATACTAGCCGGCTCCATCCAGTCATGGGCTGGCTTTGAGAGAAAATTACTAATGCAGTTCTACAAGCCGGTGATGAAAACTCACATGAACGCCTTGCTACATGAAAAGCAATAGCCTAACGAAAGAGTTTACAATTTCATCCATAGTTCAGAAGCCTCGCACTGAGCAATTATTGTTACCAATGGACTTTTTGACGCAAATATGCCTTTGAATTTCCTAGCCAAAGTCGAAGAACGTATGGGTGTAGTCAAAGCCAATGTATGGCCTAACTTGCTGGAGGAGGCAGTGATCGCCGAAAGTTCTACAAGACATCCACTAGTACAAAACAGGGCTGTCCAAACGGTTATTGGAACCGTTTGGGCAAATGATGATAACCCAAACGGTTCAAACCGTTTGGGATAATAATTCCAAATGGTTTAACCCGTTTGGAAGTTTAGAAAAACCCATACAAAACACCCAAACGGATTTAACCGTTTGGGATATTTTATACCAAACAAGTAAACCCGTTTGGGAGTTTACCCGTACCCTACAAAATGAAATTTCATTTCCCCGCTATATTTCCCCGTTCTCCCTCTGAACCCGCTAAAATTCCCCAAAAAATTTCGCTATTAAACCGCCACTCCCCCCAAATTAGCCCCCTAGCGCGATATTTCCCCCAATTTTTCGAAGTCCGACGGCGGCCTCTAGCTTCGCCACCGCTCCTCCGCCTCCGCCACGTCATCTACCACTCCTCCGCCTCCGCCTCGTCCTCCACCGCTCCTCCGCCTCGTCCTCCACCGCTCTCCGCCTTCTCCTCCACCGCTCCTCCGCCTCCTCCTCCACTGTTCCTCGCCTCCTCCACCGCTCCTCCGCCTCCTCCTCAACCGCTCCTCGCCTCCTCCACCGCTACTCCGGCTCCTCCTCAATCTCCTCTCGATTCCACCACATCCTCCTCCACCGCCTCATCCTCAGGTCC
>BQKN01062911.1:91365-102373 GCA_022839385.1 Asparagus kiusianus
AATGTGTATTTTAAATGTAAGCAGGTAAATAAATAAAATACTGAAATGAAAAAATAATTAAAATTAATAGGCCAAACAGTTGTAATCGTTTTGGTCAGATACTTGTCCAAACGGGTGAAACCGTTTGGGACAACAATCTATGCCAAACGGTCGTAACCGTTTGGCCAAACGGTTGGAGCCGTTTGATCAACAGTTAGGCCAAACGGTTGGAACCGTTTGGACAAGTTTTTAGCCAAACGGTTACGACCGTTTGGCATAGATTGTTGTCCCAAACGGTTTCACCTATTTGGGATAACGTCCAAACGGTTGTAACCGTTTGGACAACGGCCCAAACGGTTACAACCGTTGGGGCAACCGTTGGGGAAAACTCATCCCCAATGGCTTTAGCCCAAACGGGTTTTTCCCCTTTCCCAAATGGTTGGAACCGTTTGGGAGGGGGTTTTCCCAAACGGTTCCAACCGTTTGGACTGCCCTGTTTTGTACTAGTGATCATGAACCTAGGTAAACTCAAGTGCAACCCTAAAAAGATGAAAAGGATAAGGGAATGGGTGATTTCCCTAATGGACTAAAGGAAAGAAACTTTAACTGTTGAAGTATTCATGGCATCGACTCCAAAGTGGCAACCAAAGAAGAACACTAATCAGCCACCAAACTTGGGAAAAGCAGTCCTTAGAGTCAGTATTCCTTCAAGAATGATCAGTTCATCAAAATATTCCACATGCTAATGCAAGGGAATATGCTCGAAGTCTATGATGTCATATGACCTCAAAACAACAAATGAGCTAATGACCCAAATTATTACATTTTCTACCAATTTGTCGGTCATCCGACCAAGAATTGTTATGTCCTCAGGAACGAAATCTAGATTCTAGTCAACACCAATCTTATTGAGATAAATAATAAGGAGAAGAAAGTGGACACAAATATGGTCTCATTATGATTCAAGGATATGCCTGAGGTGACGGTGTAAGATGGGGTAGTCCTGATCCTACATGTCCAAATGAAAGTGATCAATCAAGACCGTCATGGGCTGGAAGCTAGGACCTCACGTCGTTCACCCTCAAAATTAACAAGAGAGCTCATGTGGGTCCACCCAGACATGCTAAAAGATGAGAAATAGGTGATTACCAAAATAGTCTGAGAATTCTGGAGAAGCCGGCGCAGAACCACCAACTTAATTTCCATCATCAGCAGAAAAGATGTGGAAGAGGCTGCTACCCTCACCGAGACTCCGATCATGAAGAGGAAGCATTGGTACGTAGTCTAAGATGCTTCAACTAGAACAAGGTTAGAAAATACTTACTTGAAACAATATGGGCTTATCAATGGCGATCCGTAGTAAGCAAGAATTTTAAGGAAAGCGGTAATACCTTAGGACAATGTTGAAGGTTTTGGCCTCAAAAACCCATTCCATTTCAATTTCACAACATAGTTAGCAAACATACCTGCTGGGATAACATTATACTAGTTCCTCCATCTCTCACACAAAAGTTGAATGGCACTCAGTAATGCTCTTGATAATGCTGAAGTGTTCCTCACCGAGTTCGCTAAGAGCTAAAATGAGGAACAAGAGGAATAAATGTGTGCACACTACAGTTAGACGATAAGGCAAGTGCCAAGCATCAATTTTACCCTAGCTAACATGATGGTCCTAATGAGCAATGATGACTCTTCACTATACTACAAAAGGGTATGTTGGTTCGACACCAAATGAGCATATCCAATTTGAACCAAGATCTGTGCTTAGTGTCATGCTGTTGAGGGTCTTGGACTTCCTTAACGTCTCTGTACGCTGGCTATTAGCATCACACACCATCATTTTATGGGCTCAACTTGAATACCACTGACCCATTAAAAAAGATTCAATTAAGATACCAATTTGGGGACCTCAGTTCGGAAGTCACTTGCCACATGATTGATGTGGAAGCTTCATTTGACCTTCTCCTATGATGACACTGGATCCATCAGGACTAGGTTGTTCCTTCAACACTCCATCAATGAATGAAGTACATTGATAGAAATGGCAATGTTATGGTGTTTTCAATCACCTAAAGGCACCTCTTTACCAACAACAGACGGGTGTATTTCTGCATGCAATGCCCCAATCAAATTGACTGCTGAGATCAACAATGGTTACAACTCAGCCGACTCACTGAGTCAACATTCCTTCATGTCAACTCGAAAGGTGATACTAGTCAACCCTCTTATCGAAGATGACTTGCAATGAGTCCAGTAAACAAGCTATTCGACACCTCCTGATAATGACTCGAAAGGCGTTACTTCTCGACAAGTGTTCATCTGCTCTAGTGATTGAATGTTTCCTAAGAGAGGGCATTCATTTGAAACATGGGCAGGAGAAAGGTAGTTGTGACACCCTGGGGCAGAAACTTAATTGATTTGAGCTGGAGCTTATTCCTTAATTTCTAAGGCTTCTAACCTTCACAGAGTTGTAGCCATCTTTGCTTCAGAGGCTATGTTTGACTCTAAGGAAAGGCAACTAGATTTAGGTTGAGGAACTGATGAAACTCTGTCATCACAGTGTTCTCACTGCATGGTTTTCTCGGATATACTCTCTAAAAATTTCCAAGCTTCATCGATATTTTTCTTCATTAAATCCCCTTAACACATTAATTCTAAAAAAGATTTTAAATAATAATTTAATGCTTCATAGATAATTTAGCATAATCACCATTTTTCAAGACCGTAGTGAGGATATTGGATAAGAAGATCCTTAAAAATCTAGCAAAATATTCCAAAATGGCTCTCCTGGGATAATTTTAAAATTCATGATGTTGTTTCTTAGCTTAATCGTTTTGTGGATAGGAAAAAATTCTTTAGAAAAATGGTGACAAATTCATCCCAAGTTTAGATAGAATTCGTGGGTAAGCTATACAACCATTTTTTGGCTTTATTCTTAAGAGCAAATGGAATAAATTGAAGCTTGATTGCATCCTCAGATAGTTCCCTAATCTTAATTATAAGATAAATTTCCTCAAACTCGGAGATAAAAATATAAGCATCTTCAATTTTATTTCCTAAGAATTTTAGAAGCATGTTTATATAAAGCGGTCTAAGCTCAAAATTAGTTCCATTGATTTTAGGTAGCTTAATGCAAGATATGATTGCATTCCTGATTGGATAACACATATCTTGAAGAACAGGTGGATTAGTATTAGCCATTTCTTCAAATGGTTCAAAACGGATTAAACGATTAATATTATCCCTAATCCAACTTTGCATACACCAAAATAAATTCTTTTTATAATTTTTTTAAATTCTAAGAAAAATAAAAGTTAGTTTTTTTAAGAGAAAAAACTAAAAGATTAAAAAGATGATAAGAAAAAAGGAGAAAGATAAATGAAAAACCTAATTAAAACAAATTAATGCAATCACTTGTGTCAATCGCTTTAAATTCTAGGGTTAAGCCTAGACTCAACTAGACCAGCTCCTAACCAAAAACTCCTTTTAGTGAAAAGATCGAAGTTTTACTTGGTCAGTTAGTCAAGTAATGATAGTTCTAGAGAGATTAAAGATCAATTAAGTACCTCATTTCTTGCGAAGCACTTTACACAACCCTTAAACCTTACCTTAGATACCAACTAATTCAAGTAAAGTTGAACCGACTCACTTAGACATTTCTTGTTCCTTAATGAGCTCGAATCCTTAGGGGCCAACGCCTAATGAGTTTTAAAAAGCTTGGGTTTGTGTAGTGAGGAATTAGTGATTTGTAGACTAAGAAAATGGTCATGAAATTCCTCACCTTATCTTGATTAGGGGGATTTTGCTCTTAAGAATATTTTTAAGTGTGTGTCAAATCAAGATGATCAAACCACTTTGGTGAATTCCTACTATTATATGCAATGCAACCTTAGAAATTAAAAACAACTACAAAAGGATGGTAAAAGAAAAATCATTTTTTAGTTAGGGTTAACAATCAAACAAATGTGAGAAAGAGAGTTTTTATTTGAATTTATTATCTTGTTAGTAAATGTCCAAGTGGAGGGTGAATTTTTATTATGGTTGACAAAAATAAATTTTTTTTATTTTTAGATCCTAATTGTCTCTAATTGTGAGAAACTAACTAAAAGGATGGAATAGAAAATACTAGAAAGAAGAGTACCACAAACAAATATTCAAATCATCGATCTCCAATCCTTGATCTTTAATCTCCAAGTGGTTCCTTTACAAAAAACATACAAGTTAAATAACCAAAATAGATAAAATCCTACTTATAAGCACCATTCCCGGGCAACAGCGCCAAAAACTTGACGGGGCATAAAAGTATACATCTAGAGTTGCAAGTGCACAACCAATCAAGTTATAGTATAAAAAACTATCGATCCCACGAGGAAGGTGTTTGTAGGAGAAAATCAAAATAAGTTCTTATGTTGTGTGTGTGTGTGTGTGTGTGTGTGTGTGTGTGTGTGTGTGTGTGTGACAATTAGAATGATGAATGCGTGTGATTGTGGAGAGATATGAGGAGTGGTTGTGAATATATGCAAATAAAACAAAATGATGTTGAGACGAGGGAAGGAAATCAAAGAAAATAAAGAGGAAAGTAAATAATAAAAAATTAAAAATAAAGAGAAAATTCAAGAAAGTAAAGATGGAGGATTAATTAAAGATATGAGTAATCTAGAATTGAATCCGCTAGCTAATTTTAATTATAAATTATGAATCATTCTTTTTTTATCACATTTTACTGTAGATTTATTAAGCATAGACTATCAAACCACTTAAGAAAAGTATAACCTATTAAATTATCATCTAAGCAAAATTAATATTCATAAAAGAATAACAAATAGATAGTAATTCTAGTATTTATAAGCATAACCTATCAAACCACACAAGATAAGAATAAATTATTAAATTCTTATTCTACCAATTAGTTCTCTAGTAGATTATCCTACACATGATCATTTTAAGCGCAAGAGAATAATTCACAAACTATAAAAGAAATTAGGCTAGTTTCATACAATTCTAGAATTCTTATAAGAATTAGTTCCATATCTTAGGAAATGAAAACAAGAAATGAAATATATACTAGAGTAGAATAAAAGAAAAGAGTGAAGATAAAAACTAATTACAAAGAAGAGAAATGAGAACAAATAAATTTACACTATGAACATAAAAATAAATATGACTGAGTTGTAAACGAAAAGAACATAAATGAAAATCTAGATTATGTAAGAAAATAAATCTATTCTACAAACTAAAAGTGCAAGACAGTAATGAAAAAATAAAGACAAAAATATAAATCTACTCTACAATGCATTAATGTAAATCTAAACTACTAAAGCAAGAAGAAAAGAAATTACTGCAAAAAATAAGAAAATATAAATAACAAGGAAATTTTACATTACAAGAGGGTTTTAGCTTCTTGAAAGCAAACCTTCAACTTGATCTTTATTTTCATTTTCATCTTCATCATCAAACAAAGAGAAGAAAAGAAAAATATGGAGAGCTGAATTTTTTTTATTAATTGTAACAAAAAGTTATAAATTTGGAAGGTCTTCTTAATTAAGAGTAACCATTCTCTCCATATGGAGTTTTTACAAAAAAAAATTTCACACCTCAACCCCTCACTCTCTATCTCTATTTATAGAGTATTACAACAAATATCAACCCTTGGATTAAACTTGATCCCTAATTTAATCAATTTCAGCCTTTAATCAATAACAGTAAACTTGGTATCGATACCGCTCTCGATACAAGTATCGATACCACTATCGATAAAGGTATCGATAGGGCTATCGATACGGGTATCGATAGCTAGTCATTTCGTTCTTTGGCCAATCTTCTCTTGTGTGTATGGGCTTGGACTCTTGGGCTTTTTGCGAGATGAGATATTGAGTTTTTATTGGGCTTTTATTCATTAACCTGCAATTAAGATAAAACACGTTTATTAGTGACATATTTATTTAAATTAAATAGATAATGAGAGTATAAAATATAATAAAAATGTGATTATCAGAAATCTTAGCATACATAAGGCGAGATTGAAGGAGAGAGAAGAGCAATCGGAGAACAAGTCAAAAAATAAGTCATTAGCCCTTCAAAGCAAAAAAATAAAAACAAAACAAAAAGAAAAAGAAAAATTAAAGGCCAAGGCAAACATGGGTTTGATCTCAAGTTCTGAGAGTGAGAAAGATAGAGGAGTAGATCAAATTTTGAAAGGCTTTAACTTTTCCTCAAATTAAATGCTGGATTGAAATTCCTACAAGACAAACGGAGTCATCACATAAGGAAGAAAAATTAATTTAGTTCTAGTGATTCTGATACTGAACCAACTTATTATTGATACATGATTCGAGGTCACCATAAGAAGAATTTTCTATTAAACAAAAAGAACTATAAAGGAAAGGACAAAAGCTTTAAGGTGGCAACATGGGACATATCGAGCAATGAAGAGGAGTCAGAGTAGTTGAAGCAATAATGAGAAAAGGGCACACATTTGTCTCATGGGAAAAGAGGTTCATTTGGACAACTCTGAACACAAGATTTTTGATGATGAGATATACCCAACTTATGATGCATTATAAGATAAATGTAAGGTGTTAGGTCAATTTGAGAAACTTGCTAAAAAATATAAAGTTGTTAGAAAGGTGAATTCAAGTTTAAAGAAGGACAATAAATTATCGAGTGATAAAATTAAAAATTGTTCTTTAGAGTTGAATACATCTAAGAATACAAATAAAAATGCCTCTTTTGAATGCACATAATGTTTCATGTATAGATACATGAATTCTAATTTATCCAAGCAACTTACTAAAAATATCAAGTTAAATTAAAACAGTAGTTGCTAGTGTAAATGAGATTCTGTGTGAGTTGTCTTCTGAATATAGAATGTTTGAAACTAGGTGCACTACCAAAGTATTTGAAAATGAACAAGTCTAAAAATATTAATTTAGAAAAGGTAGTGAGAAAATTTTCATTGGATTGTAGAGGCTTAAACATGATCCTTTCCAATTAACGGTTTGCAAAGACTAAAAGTAGACTTGGTTATTCATATTCAGAAAAACATAAAAAGTTTTAACATTCATTTATGAAAAGAAATAACTTAACTCTATTTGCACCCATTTAAGATTTCTCTTCAACTATTTGCTCTTTATATGATAGAATGAGTCATATCTTATAAACTGTCGTATGTAATATAGAGTTAAGATAGTTAAGCATATTTGAGCACTTAAAGGTACCATTACTAACCATATTGACCTATGTGGATACTTAGGTCACACTTTTCTGCTTTTCTATAGATGTGCAGGAACGCTAAGGAGCGAGGCAACACCTGATTAGGTTGCTTAAGGCATATTCAGAATACAAGAATCTATTTCTTAGTCCAACCTAGAAGAGGAATGGGTATGTGAATTTTTGAGAATTACAAACATGGTAAAAATGCTTAAGTTAGTCAAATTGGTAATTTCTTTTTTAAACTTCTTTATTATATTGTTTGTTGAGAGCTTAGTGAAAATCTCATATCCATTAGAAGAATATTGGACCAAAGCATGACTATTCGTTTCTGAACATACACATGAAATTTTTATTACTTCAAAAAGGTTCAACTGATTTGAATGTTAATAGACCTGTAAATATTTACACTTAGAACCTTCATGTTATTTATTCTAAAAAAGTGTAAAATGTTTGAGTGCAAAGTGAGAAGTTGTTGATATGTTGCAAACAAAGTCTAATTATACAAGCATGGATTTATTGCTCAAGTATCCGGTGCTTGCATAAGTGATATGATCAACAAATCTTCTCATAGGGGTCAGCTTCAAGTATATTCTATAAACCCCACATGTTGTTTATAGATTTTTTTTCTTTTTCTTGTTTTTTGTTTTGATTTTTATTTCAATATAAAAAGTTCTTTTTCTTTTTTTTTTGTTTTTCTTTCTTACATGAAAACATAATAAAAAATTCTCTTTATTTCTTGGGAAAAATGTGTTGGGGCCCCAAAAACAGAAACTTCATGTGCTGTAGCCCCTCCTAGTTTCCCCCATGTGATTCAGCCCCTTGAAGTATGATATCTTGTGCTGCAGCCCCTTTTTAGCAATTATTACATGCCAGCTAAGCTAAAATCCTTAAAATATCCTTATCCTATCTCCTCAATCCCTCAGACCCAGTACTCATATCCTCTCTCTCTCATCTCCTCTCTCTCTCCCTCTCTCTAAAACCAAGGTTTTCTTAAGCTCGTCGCCCTGGTCCTTGCCCTCCTCGCTGTCGCCGCCTCTGCCTAGGCCCCCAAGGCTCCCCTCGAGTTTGCAGCCACCTCCCCTCCTCTCCCCCGCCTGACCTCGTCGTCGTAACTCGCCGCCGCTCCCCGCCTCGCCCTCGCCCTCGCCCTCGACTACACCGGAGTTCACCGCTGTCAAATTACTGGCCAAAGTCACAAGAGAAGAAGCATTACTGGCCAAAGTCCTATTTCTATTGACTGAAACCAGAGTCCAATTGATTTGGCTGCAACGTTCTACAAGAAAAATAAGAGACCAGAGAATGATAAAATGAACAACTGTAAGAGTTACCAACAATAAAATAGGCCTTCAGAGAGTAAGAATTACTCACCCATTTACTGGGAGATGCTGCGGAGCTCCTACAGGATTGGACAAGCTCATTGCATCTATAAAACTCTCTGCTTGTTCCATATTAGAAGATTTCCTCCTCAGGGGGTTCAATAAATCTCCATTTTCCATATTCTCTTAATATAATTTTGCTACATTGTGCAGGGATTGCTCTCAAATTTTGCTTAAGTCTCATTTAGTTGTACCTGAGAGTAAATTGAGAGCAGTGTACAAGAAATACTTGAGCATTGACTTTGGAAATGTGGCATTGAATCAACCAGCACTGAAGAAGATGTTAGAGGAGTTGAATGCTTCTTCAGCTTCGTTTTGAATGGTTAACTGTTTTTATGGAGGAAGGGAAAGTTAACTATTGATGATAATGGAGATTATTGCGTTTGTTTGTTTTTGTGCTCATACCCTTGTCTAAGGAGTAAAAGAACCTCTATAATTGAATCAAAAAGTTGTAGTTTTTGATAACTATTAGAACCTCTGTAATTATTCATATGATCTGTATTTTGATTATAACTTTCTCATCCGACCTCGGAATGAGGTGATTTGAGATGCGTTGGAAAGCTGTTGAAGAGACCTACAACTTTGGTCTGAATTTTTTCAGATTCAAAATACATCTGTGTGTAAAATGATTTTTAGTTCTGTGAGCTCCCATGTTTGTTCTGTGAGCTATGATGTTAGTTCTGTGAGCTCCCATGATGTTGTTTTTACTGTAATTTCTCCGTCCGATCTTGGAATGAGGTGATTTGAGATGCGTTGGAAAGCTGTTGAAGAGACCTACAATTTTGATCTTTTGAGTTTTTCTAGATTCAGACACATATATATTAAATTAATCTCAAACCAATTCCTAGCATACTCAAACATCGATAAATGTTATTTATAATCATATCACATAGTTATTATCATTTATTGTTTATGGAAAATTTGTAGTAAGAAGAATAATGAAAGAACCGTATTTGATTTATTCTCTCTAACTGCTTAGAAAAAGAATGATTACAACTCCCTCAATCTCGATTACAATTGGATTTCCTGACTATAAAAAAGAGGAGAATGATCTGGATTCTCCCCTTTGTTTAATACTGGGTTCTTCACGGTGGCAATGAAGTGCCTCCCTCGAATGCTCGCATCGAGTTTGCTCTCCGTTGACGATCCGAACGTCTTGATTCACTGGAACGTGATCTTCTCCTCACGATTTGACATTGTGGAGAACTTGCATGATAAGTTTGAAACTCTGACCGAGTTTAGAAGAACTTGCAGAGCAAGTTGGAAACTCTGGACGAGTTGATAACTCAGATCGAGTTTAACTCTGAACGAGTATGAACTCTTGAAAAAGAGTTGATTTGAACCAAAAGTTCGGTTAATAAGCCAAGGGAATGCTCCAAGGACTTTTTTGCTGCAGAAAGCTCCAAGATGCCCGATCAAGGATCCCTAAAAAGTCAGCCCAAAAAGAGGATCCTCCGATTTTAGCTATTTCGCCGCGAACTCAATTGAGTTTCCCACTATTTATAGCGGATTAAGGGGTATAACCATCCCCTTAATTCGCTCCTAAGTAGGGCTGAATGGGGTGTAACCGCCCCCCCCCCCCTTAAACAGTTCGCCAAATCGTGGGGAAAACGATTTAGAAACCGTTCAGTTCGTGCTTTGAACGAGTCAAACACTAAAAAATAGCGTTCTGGGCCCGAACTCTGCATTTTTAGACTAAAAACGCAGAGTTGGGCCTATTTTGGTGGCTGAACGCACATGCCACTTGCATTCTGGGTCTTAACTCTGCGCCTCAGACTTGGGATGCAAAGTTGGGTATCTGCGGATGATTGAAACGCACAGGCCGCTTGCGTTGTAAATCTGAAACGTAGAGTTAGGATGCAGAGATGAATTCTGCGTTTTGACATCTGAGACGTAGAGTTAGGCTCTGCATGAACTGTACGTTTTTGTCATTGGACGCAGAGTTGGGCTCTGCATGAACTGTGCGTTTTTGTCGTTGGACGCAGAGTTGGGCTCCGCATGAACTGTGCGTTTTTAGACCTGGGATGCAGAGTTGAACTCTGTGTTTTAAGTCCACGAACTCTGCGTTTCGAGTTTGGAATAAAGCCATGACCTCTCCGTTTTGAGTTTGGAACGCAGCCACGACCTCTGCGTTTTTGAGTCTCAAATGCGGTCACAACCTCTGCGTTTTGAGTTTAGAACGCGAGCATGACCTCTGCGTTTTTAATCATGGATGCAGAGGTGAGCCTCTGGCGGGCTCGGTGAACTTCAGCCTAAGTCCAATGTTCAGACGAAGTCCAGTCTTGCAGACGAACTTCAGAACATAACTTGTGTTCGCGGGAAAATTTGTTGCTTTCTTCATTACTGATTCCATTGTACACTCTTGGTAATTGTTTATCGATTACAAAGATCCGATCTTTTTATAAGATCCGGTTACAACGAAAATCAAATAAAAAGAAATG
>BQKN01062911.1:102383-170290 GCA_022839385.1 Asparagus kiusianus
AGAGGGGGGGACATGGCCGGCCACCCCAGGGTGGCTCGGCCTTGGCCCCGAGCCACCCCAGGGTTCCGTCGTTTTGGGGTGGCTCGGTTCAGGCCGAGTCCCCTCAGGTTCCGTCGTTTTGTCCTTTTCGGTTTTCATCCGTGTTCCGGTTCGATTCGTTGTTAATTTGGACTTCGATCCGGTTGTGTGGTTGACTTGTTCGGATTCAATTCGTTGATCCGATTCTTGATTTGTCAGTAAACCCACTTCTGAGTTCGAATCCGAGGCTTGATTCCGCACGTGAGTGGATCCATTCCGTTGTTTACGTGCGGTTCGTCGGCTTCGTAGCCTCGTTATCCCGCGTGTCACTTAGCTTCGGCGTTGTGGGCTAACAGTCTTGTTTGGATACGTCGCCCGATGGTCCGTTTGTTGAATCGGCGTCGTCGAGCTGTGTTAAGGGACCTATAGGCAATTTTATACGCCTACAACTTGCTGCGAAGAACAGGTCATAACTTTCAAACCGTAAGTCAGAATTGGACAAATTATATATGAAAATCGTCTATCTCGACGAGACGGAGCTGACCAAACCTACCCTATAGGGTTCGGTTTGCTCTGTCAGTTTTGTCAAATTCCTTACGGTTTGAGAGATATCTACGTTTTGGTTTGAAGAGACCGTCGATTTGTAGTATCTTTTGCTAGAGCGTTGCAAAGATCGTCATATTGTAATCTTCGTCTTGGCTCCTCGAAAATATGAGAGTCGTCAGATTGTAACTCCCGATGTTAATTGTGAAGGCTGTTGATTAGAGTTTTTATCAGTTGTTGCGAAGGTCGTCAGATTGTAACCTTCATCGATCTACGTGAAAGTCTTCAAATTATAGCCTTCTGAAAGCCGTCGAATTGTAACTTCCATCATCGATGTTTGATGGGGATCAGCTATCTGTTGTGATTTTTAGACAGCCTACATTTATCATGATATATTTAAATTTACCTCACATATTTATTATCATTTATCATGATATATTCAAATTTACCTCACATATTTATGATCATTTATATGATATATTCAAATTACTTATTCAAATTATTCATATGATCTGTACCTTGGTTATAACTTTCTCATCCAATCTCGGAATGAGGTGATTTAAGATGCGTTGAAAACCTGTTGAAGAGACCTACAACTTTGGTCCTTTGAGTTTTCCAGATTCGAACTACATCTGTGTGTAAAATGATTTTTAGTTCTGTGAGCTCCCATGTTAGTTCTGTGAGCTATGATGTTAGTTCTGTGAGCTCCCATGATGTTGTTTTTACTGTAATTTCTCCGTCCGATCTCGGAATGAGGTGATTTGAGATGCGTTGGAAAGCTATTGAAGATACCTACAACTTTGGTATTTTGGGTTTTTCCAGATTCAGGCACATATATATATTAAATTGATCCCAAACCAATTCCTAGCATACTCAAATATCGATAAATGTTATTTATAACCACATCACATAGTTATTATCATGTATCATGATATATTCAAATTTACCTCACATATGTATTATCATTTATCATGATATATTCAAATTACGGATTCAAATTATTCATATGATCTGTATTTTGGTTATAACTTTCTCATCCGATCTCGAAATGAGGTCATTTGAGATGCGTTGAAAAGCTGTTGAAGAGACCTACAACTTTAGTCTTTTGAGTTTTTTCAGATTCGAACTATATCTGTGTGTAAAATAATTTTAGTTCTGTGAGCTATGATGTTAGTTCTGTAACCTCTGATGTTAGTTCTGTGAGCTCTGATGTTAGTTCTGATATTTTTTTAGGTATGTTTACAATATTGTTTTCGCTATAGTTCTAACACACGACGTGTTAGTTCTAGCCCACGGTGTGTTAGTTATAATACACCGCGTGTTAGTTCTTGATTTAACGCCTTCTCGTTCACTTCCACATCCTTGATCGCTTTAGAAATTCTTATACTTTTTTATACATTAATAGCCAATGCGTACAAAAACCAGAATTTCACGAAAATGAGCGAGGATTCAATTAAAAGATGAAGATTTAGGTCCCCCTTTGGCGTGTTAGTTCTAACAGTATTATAGTCCACAGACTGGGGAACTTGTAGAACTACATATTTAGTTTGATAAAAATCTTAACATATTTGTTTTCTATAGAGATGCTAAAGATCATATTTCTTGGCTTCTTCAACATGGTTGGCATGAGAAGGCTTTAGCTACAGTTGAAGCAGGAAGGGACGGACTGAGCTTCTTGATGAGGTAGATAAATTGCAGTGGATGTTTTTTTCTTCCAAATTATTTAAGAGAATGGAATCGATGAGATCAAGGTGGCCAAATTCAAAGTGGAGCCTTGGAGGCTGAAGTTAAGGCTAAACTCAAGGGTGGGGGGAAGGCTGAACTCGAAGGTCGGGTAGGGAGGAGGAGGCGGTGAACTCGAGGGCGAGGTGGAGAGCGGCAGCGGCGTACTTCGACATAGTCGAGGGTGAGGCGGGGAGCGGCGGCGAGCTACGGCGACGAGGTTGGGCGGAGGAGAGGAGGGGAGGCGGCAGGGAACACGAGGGGAGGCATGGGGGCCTGTGCGGAGGCGGCGACGTCGAGGAGGGCGAGGGCCAGGGTGACGAGCTTGAGAAAGCCCTTGGTTTTTGAGAGAGATAGGAGAGAGAGAGAGAGAGAGAGAGAGAGGAGATGAGAGAGAGAGGATATGAGTACTGGGTCTGAGGGATTTAGGAGAGGGGATAAGGATATTTTGGGGATTTTAGCTTAGCTGGTATGTGATAATTGCTAAAAAGGGGTTGTAGCACAAAATGTCACACTTCAAGGGGCTGAACCATTTAGGGGAAACTAGGAGGGGCTGCAACACATAAAGTTTCTACTTTTGGGGCCCAGACACATTTTTATTCTTTTTGGTTTCTTAGAAAATTCAAAAAAGCTTTCGCTTTCTATGTGTCTATAGCTTTTTGGGAATGAGTCTTCATATAATATCAGTAAATTGCACATGAGATTGCATTTCCTTGTCAATTCTATTTTTTTGATATTTATATATGCTATAATGCAGTAATGACTTGTTGATTGACATGCATCTAGTGATTTCACTCCTTATTCTTCACTTTTAGATGCATGAGATTCATGTTATCAATTACGATGTGAATTTAATAGATGTTGCTTTTATAGTTACATTCATTCTTGTATAGGCATGTAATTGTTTGAACCAAGCTAAGTAGGATTTTTAAACTAGCTAAATAAAAAAATTGCTAATGTACAATCGAATTTCATTGATAAATTGCATGTATGAGTGTACTGTTAAACGATAATCAAATATCCACACTCATATAAAATTCATGCAAAAAATTAGGTTGTTAAAAGACTATCAAAGACCCTGGATTTATAGTTAGTTGCATGTCTCAAAGGGTAACTATTTTGTACTAAATGAAACATGTTTATAGATAGCGTATATCTCCCGCCAAACACTGTCATTCTTCCATCTAAGTCATATATGGCCGAGATGACAAGTTGAAATTTTGATCTTTTTATGAAATTTAAGATTTTTCCTTCTTTAGGTTGTTCATATGTATTTGTTTGCATGAATATCATACTTGGATGTTGATTTGAATCACTTTTTGAACACACTCCACAATGGCAATATGAGTGATATACACAAACAAGAAGCTATACCATGGGTTTCATGTGTACATTGATTTTGACAATGTCATTCATATTTTCCTCAAAAAGTTTATAGACTTGCAAGTATCTCACTCTTTTAATATTTATGTGATATTATTCGATGGTTTACTTCTTTATATATTTCACATGGGAGATTATTTTATTCGATTATTTGTTTTTTATAATAATAAGAGGGGGAGAAATGTGGAAATCTAAAATTTGAGAATTTTGAATTTTGAACATTGAGAGTTTTTGTGGAAATTGGAAATTGATTTTGAAAAACTTTGAACAATTTATTTTTGGGTAATGAGAGTTTTGAAGTAAGAGAAGCCCAGTTTGTAGGGGGAGCTTGGTAAACATATATCTCATGTTTCATGTATGCACACATGTAAGAGTCGGGAGCTTGCATACCATATTTTATATGTCATGAAACTCATAATGTGCTAATTCATTTATCTCAACTATCCATACTTGTGATTTCAATTTCTAGTTTGTTATTATTAAAAGGGAGAGATTGTTAGGGGTCGTGTCACGCCCCGTTTCCCAAAATACTCAGGAATCGGAATGTGAACAAGTCCGCAACGTATTAGTTTGAGAAGAAATATACACTATTATATTTTTTTTCTTTTCTTTTCTTCTCAATCTAATACGCTAAGCGTCAAATACATAAATCTCAATCACAGGTCCCCGATCACAATAGCAAGAGTATAAGACAATCCAGAATAAGAAATAAACATATCATCCATAGCAAACCATCCCAGACATAAAATATGGGTCAAACATGCCCTTATTACAAAACAGATCCAGATAGAAATAAAAATACATAGTCCATAATAAAAGAAGATACTATCAAAAATACGAAAATCTGACATTAACTAAAGAATATAAAGATAACGAGTTCTAATGTTCATCAGCTACTACAGAAAGGAAAACACGTCTAGGCTTCGGTTTGTTCTTCCACTCCATCGGAAGGATACTCCGGCTCGGCATACACTGGCTCTGCTTCAACGTCTAGCTGGACATGTCCGTCTCCTAAGTCTGACGCACACCAGAGAAAACAGGTGTACATCAGGGTGCATGGCACACGGCAAGATCTCACATGTACAGATAAAACGGTCTAACGACCCATGCTATGACAATAATAATGATGGAACATGATTCTGTAATTCTAGCAATTTAAGTGAACATTTGCTACTATCAGAAAGAACAGAGATACTCAAATCAACTGGTAATCTAATTCCTATGACTAATCCATCCTATAACAAGTCACTGGTCAATTCTCACACAAAGTCTTCACTCATATCACCGGATATCTGACTGTTCACAAATCCTCTACGTATACCCAATACGCCGCTACACTGGATCGGTCAGAGGGCTACACGTAATCCGATTTTAACCTAGTTCGAACTCAAGTTAAACCCGGGTGAATATCTAATTCACGGACCAAAGTGACTACACTGGCTTCACTTTGACCCAACAAACTAACCCCAAGCTACACTGGATCATGGGGGAGTCTGGAAGATACATCAACAGCTATATCTGATCACATGAACAAGGACTTCCCATCCTAACTCTTCTCGTTTTTCAAAGTTAATCATAATCTCATTTGAAAACTCGGGTTCACCGCCTAACCAGTCAACACACTCACACATGTCACTAAGTCTGTTCATGACGCACAAGGCTACTAAATCATGAACTACTAGGGTTCTTAACACGTTACTACATCATGAGTATAGAATGGCATGTTAAACATGATTAAGCAGGTTTATGAAGCAGAAAAGAGAACTGTAATGAACATGAAGTGCATAAACAAAATACAGCATGAATGTAATACATGAGTGGACTTCATTGTTATCTTACCGCTGGGATGTCCGAACTTCTCATACAAATTATCCGTACTTATGTATTCTCTAATATAGTAATACGGTAAAAGAAAACTAGAAACCGATGTCGTTTTGCACATGAAATATCGCGCTCCACGACGATCAGTCATACTATTAATAATAATATTCTTTTTCCAAAAAAATTATTCTTTAAAAACTATTTCTCGTTATAACTAATTTAAAATAACAAAGATTTATATAATATAACATAATAATTCCTTTCTGCATGAAATGTAATATTTTTCTATTTTATAAATTTCCCTTAATTAATTTCTTTTCGATAATATTTCATAATTTCTAATTTTAACTCATAACTTGTCATTTCATGTTCGAAAATATTTATATATAAATATACAAAATTATTAATGTCTCGCAAAATCTATTTACAACACATATACTCATCATTTCATGCTCGTTAAATTCTCCGACATAATTACCATAAAATATCTTATTATTACCTCTAAATATTATCTAATACTATTTATCCACATTTCACGTCAAATATTCACAATATGCACATTACCGACATTATCATATCTAATTAAATTATTTAATCAATAATATTTGTAAAGCGAGAAAATATGGAGATGCGAGATCTTACCTCAGCTTTCGTCGATCGCGTCGACGTCGACGTGCGAGTGCGAGATCAGATCTGACGTGGAAGCGGGGTTGCAGGCTAGGGCGGCGCGGTGGTGAAGAGGCGGAGGCCGGTGAGGGAGGCTGGGGTTCGGTTGCGGTAGCTGTCGGCAAAGTCGACGGCGGCGGGATGTGAGTTCGAGCGCGGGTCGAAGGCTTGGCGAACAGCGGGTGAGGGTAGCGGCTCAGGCGTGGAGGCGAGGGTTGCCGGAGGAGGTGGAGGTTGAGGTGGTGCAGGTGGGTGCTGGCGGTGGTGTTGGCCGGCGGTGCTTGAGGAAGAAGAAGAAGAAGAAGAAGAGGGTGGGTTTTCTTGGAGGCTGGTTAACACGAGGAAAGAGAGTAGGGGATGAGGTTAGGTTGTAGGTTAAATATTATAGGTATATTTTTTTGATAGGGGAGTACGGGTATGATAAGGTTTGTTGTGATTGAGAGAGAGAAAAGATTTGATTATGGGGAAAATTTTGAGATTTGAGAGATAGCAAGGATTTTGTGCATAAAAAATGATAGGATTAGATACGGGGAAGGTTGACAAAATATAAGGAGAGAGAAACTTTCGGAATTAAAAAAAGGAATGAGTTTAAAAGTTGATTAGAAATTGATTTGGGAGGGATTAGGAATTGATTAGGGAGTGGTTATGGAAAGAATTCAAATGGGAGAAAAAAATAAGAGAGGGAAAAATTTTGAAAATTCCACATAATATTCCCAATCATATTAATAATTAATTAACAACCAAAAATCTTTTTATTAATATTTATATACTACTGTACTATACTCAGGTTTACATCAAATATAACAAGGTCATTAATAATATTAGTCACCAATGATTATATAAAAAAAATTACTAAACCATAAATTAATATTTAGCAGAATTAATAAATACAAGACTATATATTTTATTATTTATTTATTTCAAAAACTTAGAAAATTCCAAAAATTAGGAAAAATATTAGTAAAATATAATATAATATTTTAAATGCTAGAAAAAATCATTTAAATACATATAAAAATTTACGGTTGTTACAGGTCGTGTCAGTGCAATCGAGTTAGTTTAATTAATAGCAAACCTTCATATTGGTCTGATACATGTTTTAGATATTGCATATAGAGTATAACAAGTTATAATCAAGTTTGGAAGTGAATAAAGCACAATGACAAATTAATCACAAATAATCTTAAAAATGTAGTAGAAGCTAAAATTAATCTTGTGCATATGGGAGCGTCTGTCTCATTGTCACAAATGCACAGGAACAAAACCTCAATTCGATGATATATAGCTCGATATATGAATGTTTTAACAAGACAACGTCAAACAAACAATAGTAGGCTAGAAACATACAATGAGGTTGAAATTGCACGAGCCCATAACTTTTCACTTGGTTATCAGAATCACCATTATAATAGCCTTTTAGAAATATCTTGTTGAATATCAATGATTGAAGAGACCATCAATAATGCAAATGTCCAAAGAGGTTCAAATCATCAATGATGACAATTTAACTATCGATGATGTCAACTTGATCATCAATGGTGAAGGTCGATGGTCGATGGTTGATCGACAAATTTTAGAATTTTAATCTATTTTTTATTTTAATCTGAGTCATTCATTGCGAGGGGTATATAAGCTCTTTCCTCGTGTTTTTCATCAAAAGTTCTTCACATAAATCAGAGATAAAAAGAAAGTGGGGGGAGGGGGGGTGAAGAAATACAGGAAATAGTAAAGAATCAGCCAGGTAGACTGGCGGTCGACCGTCGCAGTCGACCGTGAACGTGCACAAGTGCAAGAAGGATTCGGAGCTAATGGCGGTCGATCGCTGCGGTCGACCGCGAACCTGCGCAGTCGACCGCCGCGGTCGACCGCAGTCTGTTTGGGATGGGCCTTTTGGTTTTTGACCCGGTTCGGTTTAGGGTTTTTATATAACTCAAACCTGATTGATTAGGGTAATATAAGGATGATTTTGAGCAGCCTTGAAGAGAGAATTGTTGCATACAATTGTGGGAGAGTTGTGAGAGATCTAGAGCTTTGTTTTAGGGTTTGATCGGTGAGATTTGTAACTCTATTTGTATTCTCTTGATTTCTAATAGTAAGAACTCCCCCCTCCTTGCCCCGTGGACGTAGGCAACTTGTCGAACCATGTAAATCTCTTGTTCTTACTGTGGTTGTGTTTTGCTTATTAGTTGTGGTTTATCTCGAGTTATTGTTCGTGTTGCACTCAAAACTTCCGTCGCGCACAACAATTGGTAACAGAGCTAGATCGACAACATGGGAGAAGCAAGCACATCAGGTTCGTCTCTTACAAAGGTGATACAGAGTCTGAGCATCAATAACACGAAGATTGATGTTCCTAAGTTCGACAGCAATATCAATTTCGGATTGTGGAGGTGTCAGGTGATGGATGCCTTTGATATGGGTGTATCCTCTCTTCAGGAGCTTAAAGATCCTCATGTGAGCTTAAGGATAGGAGATTCTCATATCTTAGGAATAGAGCATGGATGGAGCCAAAGAAGACGGCGAAAGAAGTCAGTAGGAGCGAAATGCAAAAGAACAGGGTCAACTGGCAGATCTCTGACCGGTCGACCGCAGCACACATGCCGGTCGACCGGAAAAACCTGCACAATGTAGGATTGGAGAAAACTCTCGGGCCGGTCGACCGGACCAAGCCTGGCGGTCGACCGGATCGCGAGTTCTGGGTTTCCTGTTTCGTTTTGGATTCTGTTTTGACAGGGATTCCAGATTCTTTTGGACTTGTTTATTTACAAGATTGTCATCCACATTTGTACATCTATAAATAGGATTGTTTTAGGATTCTAAACAATCAGATCTCAGAGAGAAGTGATCAAGAGAGATTCTAATCAAGAGAGATTAGGGTTTAGAGAGGATTGAGAGGTTATTCTCAATTCTAGTGAGATTGTGAGGGAGAGATTGTAATCTTTTATTCTTCATAATCTAGAGAAGGTATTTTCCTTCGGCATACTGCATTGTTCTTGTGTTTTGGTCATCCTCTTCTCAACCCACCTTTTGGTAATTCCACGACCAAAGGGTGCTCGCACGGCAACTCGTATCAAGTTGGTATTAGAGCACCTAGATCCTGTGAAGGGGGAGCCTGTGTATGGTCCTTACTCGCTCACAGTACAAGAAGCTTGGCGAGATCCTTATTTCATTGGAAGGAGTCCAGGATTTAAGGAAGGAGAAGATGGCTGAAGGAGATAATTCAGCGAGGATTGATGCATTAGAGAAGCAGATCGAGACGATAGGGTCGACGCTCACAAAACTCGTCGTTCTTATCCAAGGAGGGAACGAAAAGGTGGAATCTTCTTCTAGGTCTAAGAAGAAACCTATAGAGTTCGGTAGAGAGAGCGAGCTTTCAGGCTCCAACGAGGAGGACGAGACCGTCAAGGCTGCACCGCATCAAGGGGGTAAGAATTCTTACCAGAATCTGAAGATTGATTTCAGAGTGGAGATTCCTATTTATGATGGGAGTGTTGACGTCGAGAGGCTTGATGACTGGATCTAGCGGATGGAGACGTATTTTACTCTTTATGGCTATTCGTCAAAAGAGAAAATTGTGTTCGCGACTTTGAAGCTTTTAGGGTATGCGTTAACGTGGTGGAAATCCTATTGCAAGTAGGAGAAGAAGGCGGTGTCGTGGAACAAGTTCAAGGAGCTACTTAGGAAACAGTTCTATCCGGTGGGATTCCTTGAGGAGCGTTGGTACAAGTGGTATGGCTTGCACCAAATGATCAATCAAACCGTTCAAGAATACACTACGAAGTTCCAGTAGCAGGCAATGGTTCTTAACGTTGCGACAGAGGAATATTCCGTGTTCATGAAGTATATGGCGGGATTGAGCGATTACATCCGAAAGGAGATGAGGTTATTCATGGTCGAGACTATTGCAGAGGCGAGTGTGAAGGCCATTGTCATTGAGGGCAAGCAAAAGAAGAGCAACGAAGCAAAGGGGGATGCAAAGCAAGTTGAAGGTGAGTCTAGTGGTTCTCAGTTTAAGGAGGAGAAGAAGAAGGGTGATCCGGAAAAAACAGGACTGATTTGTAGTTACTGCGAGAAGACAGGGCACGAAGCTGATCGGTGCTGGGAGAAGTATCCTCATCTGAAGCCAAGAGGGTTGAAGAGGAAGGAGGAGAAAAATGCATACATGATAGCTCAAGGTCCGAAAGAAGTCCCGGGGATGACAGAGCCTAACAACAGTCTCAACCTTATGGCGGGAAAACAGACCACGAAAGAGGACGAAGACCCGAGGGAGCAGCTCTTTATGCTTAAGTTACAAGTGAAGACCAGTTTGATTGATGCCATAGTTGATTCGGGTAGCGAGAAGAATTTGATATCCGAAGCCTTGGTTCAGAAGCTGGGTCTGAAGACGGTCAAACATCCGAAGCCCTATCCATTAGGGTGGATTCAGAAGGAGGAGAAGCTAAGTGTAGTTGATCAATGCACTGTAAGATTTACGCTCCATGAGTCGTATATTGACGAGGTCACAAGCGACGTAGTTTCATTGGATATTTGTCAGATTATACTGGGTAATCCGTACTTATGGGATAGATATGCGATCTACGAGAGGCGGACTCAGAAGTATACATTCACCAAAGGTGGTGAAAAGTTCATCCTTCATTCGACATCTCTTCCGAGGGAGACAAGCTTGGGGATGGTGACGCGAGCGAAGAGGCTAGTGAATGCAAGCAAGAAGTTTGTCTCACTGTGCATTAGACTTCCAGAAGAGCCATCAAAAAGGGATTGCAACTTGGAGCAAAATGTGACTACGACGAGACGCGGGATGAATGAGTTGTTTCCGATCGGACGTCAAAACCAATTTCCTAGCAATGCCAGGTGGTGCAGAAAAGAAGGAGGGGCTCGCGAGTTCCCTCAGTTTTAGTTCTAACTTGAACGGGACTTCAAGTTCCTAAAGGGGGGACCCATGATACAGGTGTATCCTCTCTTCAGGAGCTTAGCGATCCTCATGGGAGCTTGAGGATAGGAGATTCTCATATCTTGGGAATAAGAGCATGGATGGAGCCAAAGAAGACGACGAAAGAAGTCAGCAGAAGCGAAACGCAAAAGAATAGGGTAAACTGGCAGATCTCTGGTCGGTCGATCGCAGCACACATGCCGGTCGACCAGAAAAACCTGCACAATGCAGGGTTGGAGAAAACTCTGGCCGGTCGACCGGACCAAGCCTGGCGGTCGACCGGATCGCGAGTTCTGGGTTTCCTGTTTCATTTTGGATTCTGTTTTGATAGGGATTCCTGATTCTTTTGGGCTTGTTTATTTATAAGATTGCCATCCACATTTGTACATCTATAAATAGGATTGTTTTAGGGTTCTAAATAATCAGATCTCAGAGAGAAGTGATCAAGAGAGATTCTAATCAAGGAGATTAGGGTTTAGAGAGGATTAAGAGGTTGTTCTCAATTCTAGTGAGATTGTGAGGGAGAGATTGTAATCTTTTGTTCTTCATAATCTCGAGAAGGTATTTTCCTTCGCCATACTGAATTGTTCTTGTGTTTTGGTCATCCTCTTCTCAACCCACCTTTTGGTAATTCCGCGACCAAAGGGTGCTCGCACGGCAACTCGTATCAGCATTGGATGCACAGAATTTAGAGGAGACTCTTGAGTTAAAAGAGAAACCCGCTGATATGGAGGATAAGGTTTGGAGGAAGATGAACAGTAGAGCTTGTGGTGTTATTAGGTCATGCTTGATGCCGGATCTTATTTATAATGTTATGAATGAGACGTCGGCGAAGAAGATATGGGAAACACTCAAAGAGAAATATCTTACAAAGAGCATTGAGAATCGACTTCACTTGAAGAAGAGATTTTACCAGTTCAAGATGAAGAGGGGAGTTTCCATCAGGGAGCATGTTAATAACTTCATTAAGCTACTCTCAGATATGGCAAATGTGGACATTATAGTTGAGGATGAAGATAAGGCGATGCTACTTCTGTGTTCGTTGCCTGAAGATGATTATGGTACGTTTGTTCTCACTATGATTAATGGAAGAACTACAGTCAGCTACAAGGAGGTGACCTCAGCCTTAGTGAACTATGAGTTGAGGAAGAGTGATGGTGAACCCTCCGAGAAGGCATCGGGAGATGCGTTAGCAGTTCGAGGCCGAAATCCAAACCGTCACCAGTTCAACCGCTCAAAATCAAGGAATAGGAGTGTGATAATCACATTTTATTACAATTTTATATCCTCATTATCTATTTTATATAAATAAATATATCACTAATAATTGTTTTTATCTTTAATTGCAGGTTAATGAAGAATAAAGCTCAAAATCCCATCTCTCAACAAAAACCCATGAATTAAATGAAGAACACAGGAAAGAGCTAAAAAGCCCAAGCCTAGAATCAAGCCGAGTAGCCTGTAGAAGCCGGAGAAAATAAAAAAAAATCAAATATGAAAAAAATATATTCAGGATGGTTGGCCGTAAAGAAATGACGATATCTCTCAATCCGGAAGGCGGAATTTAACATATAATATATGAAAATCGCCTATCTCGACGAGACGAAGCCATCCGTGAAGGCAGAATTTTGATAGGACATCGATACAAGCATCTATGCTAGTATCGATGCTGGCATCGATACTGACAATTCTGTTACGAATTAAGGGCTGCTTTTTTATGGTTTTGGATAAGATTTCAATCTAAGGGCTCACATTCATTGATGTTTACTATAAATAGGGGTAGAGAGTGAGGGGTTAGAGGTGTGAAAATTTTTGTAACTCCTTTTGGAGAGGAGGGCTACTCTTAATTGAGAAGGCCTTCCAAATTTGTAACTTTTTATTACAATTAATAATAATAATTTTTTTACCACTTTAAATATTTCTTCTCTTTGTTGGATGATGAAGATAGAGATGAAGAATTGTTTAGAGGTTTGCATTTCTTTTCTTTTTCTCTTTTATTTCTTTTTTATTGCTTATTAGTTTAGATTTATTTCTATGCTTGTAGTTAGATTTTATTTTCTTGTTAAATAGCCAAGAGGCTAGAACCCTCTTGCCTTAGATTTATTTCATGCTTATAGAGTAGATTTATTTTCTTACATTTAATTATTGCAATTTATTCTGTAGTTTAGATTTTGTAATTTATTTTGTAGTTAGATTTTAATTTCTTGTACTATTCACCTTGAGGCTAGAACCCTATTGGGTTTAGTTTTTCTTTTTGTTTATTTTTATTTTGTTTGATTCGCCTTTTGGCTAGAACCCTATAGGGAATCACCCTTTTCTAAGAAGTGAGTTCAATTTTAGATTACCCATATCTATAATTGAATCCACCATCTTTAATTTCTTGCATTTTCTTTTATTCTTGAATTTTATTTTTGATTTGTTTCTCGATTTTATTCATTCTTCTTTCTTGCCTTATTGATCACATTTATTCTCAAACACATTTATCTACACACTATCACTCTCATTATCTCTCCACAATCACATTCACTCATCACTCCTTTTTGTCACGCACACAACATAAGAATCGATTTTATATTTTCTCCTACAAAACACCTTCCTCGTGGGATCGATATCTTTATACTATAACTTGACACGGTTGTGCGCTTGCAACTTTTTGGTACATATTTATGCCGCATCAAGTTTTTAGCGCTGTTGCCGGAGAATGTGCTTAAGTAGGTTTTAATTATTTTGGTTTTTTAACTTGTGTGTTTTTTGTGAAGGAAACGCTTGGAGCTTGAAGATCGTGGATTGGAGAATTAGGATTTAAAGATTTGCTTTCGGATAAGTCCTCTTTCTAGTTTTTAATTCCACTCTTTAACTACTTCTTCACATTTAGAGACAATTAGGACTTAGAAAAAGATTTTATTTTTGTTGACCATAATAAAATTCACCCTCCACTTTGACATTTACTAACAAGATAATAAATTCAAACATATTCCCCCCTTCTTATTTGTTTGATTGTTAACCCTAATTTAAAAAAAAATTCTTTTCCATCCTTTTTAGTTGCTTTTAATTCATAGGGTTGCATTTCATATTGATAGTAGGAATTCACCAAGTGATTTGAGCATCTTGATTTGGCACATACTTAAAAATATTTTTAAGGGCAAAACCCCATAATCAAGATAAGGTGAGGGATTTCATCACCCTTTCCTTAGCCCAAAAATCACTAATTCCTCACTTCACAAACCCAAACCTAATAAAACTCATTAGACGTTGGCCCCTAAGGATTCGAGCTTAATAAGGAACAAGAAATCCTTAAGTGAACTGGTTTAAGTTTTCTCAGATTAGTTGGTATCTAAGGCAAGGTTTAGGGGTAGCGTAAAGCGCTCCGTAAGGAACGAGGTATTTAATTGATCTCTGATCACCCTCTAGTACTATCCTTACCTAGCTAACTACCTGTGTAAAATTTTAATCTTTTCACTGTAGGAGTTTTTAGTTAGGAGCTGGTCTAGTTGAGTTAGACTAAACCCTAGAATTAGAGTGATTGAAAAGTGATTGCTTTGATTTGTTTTAGTTAGGTTTTCTCTATTTTTTTTCTCATAAAAAAGGAACTAATTTTTTTTCTCTTTCTTTATAAAAAATATAAAAAGAAATAGTTTTGGTGTATGCAACAGTGGATTAGTGATAATACACGTCGATTAATTCGTTTTGAACCAATCATAGAAATGGAGCATCCTAATCCACCGGTTCTTCATGATATGTGCTATCCCATTAGGAATGCAATCCTCTTGCCCAAGGAATCAAGCCTCACGTAGTTCACTCAAATGGCCGCTAACGACCTCAATCCAATAGAAGAGTTTGCAACCCTTCTCCAACATCACGATCAAGTCTGTGGCTGATAGCACCTCCAATGGCCCTAAACCGAAACAATCCAAACACCTCCACCTGAGATGAACCAACGGCCATGTCTAGACTACATCTATCAGCTGCACTCGAATCAATCAACCTATCATCTGCGTCTAAAACAACATGATTCCCAATCTGTGTCACATCAGCTGGAATCCCAAATGATGCAGTATGATCTGGAGTCTCCACCCAACGTGGAGTAGCATCACTCTCCACCCGCTGTGATGTCCTAAATATCTGATCACCACTCTCCACCTGCCAAGAGTCAAACGTGACATATCTGCTCAGAACAAAGTCAGAAGCCAATACCTGATAATAAAACACGCCTCTGAATCCCAAATGTGCTATCGGATCAAATCTCACATCCACGATGTGACCAAGTGCTAGGTAGCTGAATATCCGACGCAACCCAAAATCTAAAGTAGCTCCACCAGATCCAAAATCTCTACATGCAGCAGTCAGCAACCCATACATAAGATGGCTCAAACATGTCGTAGCCCGCACACCAATATCAATACTTGACATCAAACGCTGATCCTCCTCCAGAAAGGAACAGCTCCCTAAATCCGCCATCTCATCACGTCGCCTCAAAGTTTCCACACTAATGAAGTGTCTCCTATTGCCGTGAGCTCGGCATAATCGCAAGAAAGAACCCCTACCATAACCAGAACGTCGGGTTATCTTTCTACCAACACACTTCCTCCATCTGTTGCGGGCTTCTAGGACTTCACACTAACGGGACTTGGTTGTAACCCACTAATGCTTAGAGCAATCCCCAACTATGAAAACCACATACCTATTACCTCCCAATGATGCTCTCTTGGAAGGCCCCCGAATGCCTGAATGAACACCCCTCGGAAGACCCCTCGAATGATGGATAGACGTGCCTAACTCCACCTTGGTCTTCTTGCTCATACTAATGGGTTCACAGGACTTCAAACTGCAGGTCATGGCACTCCTCAACAACCTATGCACGGCATTACCGATCAAATAACCCAGCACCAAACAACGCCACAGTCTAGCCGAATCTGATGAAGTCGTCATCTCCCTATCAATCGCCGTGCTTCCAAGCAAATAATACAAATTGCTTCTTCTGACGCCCTTCATAACAATCATGGACCTCAATGTGACCTTCAAACGTGCATCCACCAAGGTCACTTTATAGCTAAATGCCACCAAAGCTCCTAGTAAAATGATGTTCTTCGACAACTGCAGAATGAACCTCACTTCTTCCAACTCCTGAATCACCCCGTCATACACTCGAATACGAACGGTACCAATACCACCAATAGAGCATGCATGTCCATTACCCATGAGCATAACATCCTCTCTTTCCAACTTCTAAAAGCTGGAGAACCAATCCATCCTAGGGCAAACGTGGTATGAAGCACCCGAATCAAACATCCACTCTGTAGAGTTGACAACACAAACTAACGGTAGTGTAGACAACGAATAGCCCCAGGAATCCGAATTTGAATTGTTGCCACTAGTCTTGACAACATTCACCTCTGAAGCTTGTACAACTTTCCCCTTATTCTTCTCGGCTCGATCTAACTTTGGGCATTCGGCTTTCCAATGTCCATCCTCTTTACAAAAGGCACACTGATTCCTACGAATCCCACGATGTGTACCTCTAGACTGCGACCTCCTGCTTCGGTTTGAACCACAGTCATGAACTACTAATACATCTCCCGATGCCTTCTCGGAGGACTCATCCACACTCTTCCTCAACTCATAATTCACTAACGCTGAGGTCACCTCCTTGTAATTAACAGTAGTTCTTCCATTAATCATAGTTAGGACAAAAGTACCATAATCATCATCGGACAACGAACATAAAAGTAGCATCGCCTTGTCTTCATCCTCAACCATGATATCCACATTGGCCATGTCTGAAAGTAGCTTTGTGAAGTTGTTAACATGCTCCCTAATGGAAACTCCCCTCTTCATCTTGAACTGGTAAAACCTTTTTTTCAAGTAAAGCCGATTCTCAATGCTCTTAGTAAGATACTTTTCATTGAGTGTTTCCCACATCTTCTTCGCCGACGTCTCGTTCATCACATCATAAATAAGATCCGGCATCAAGCATGACCGAATAACTCCACACGCCCTACTATTCATCTTCTTCCAAACCTTAGCTTCCATCTCGGCAGGTTTCTCTTGTAACTCAAGAGTCTCCTCCAAATTCTGAGCGTCCAAGGCGTCCATCACCTGACACCTCCACAATCCGAAGTTAATCTTGCCGTCGAACTTCGGAACATCAATCTTCATGTTATTGATGCTCAAACTATGTATTGTCTTCATAAGAGACGATCCTGATGTGCTTGTTTCACCTATGTTGTCGATCTAATCTTTAAATAGGAATCCTTCAGCGAATCCTTCAAACAAGCTCCCAAGTCTAACCCGGAGCTCTGATACCACTTGTTGTGCGCAGCGGAAATTTTGGCAGCACCTCCGGTGCGCAAGGTGCACAACAAGAGATTAGATCGTAAGAATTCCTGTCTCACCAAGGAAACAAGAATCTGAAGCGGATATCTCAACAAAGTGAGATATCGGCTCTTCCTCTCATCAGTTCTAGGACTGACCTATCGATGGATCCTACAAGCTATTACAAATCACTGCAAGAACATAAATTTTTACGTGGTTCGGCAAACTGCCTACGTCCACGGGGCAAGGAGGGGGGAGATCTACTATTAGAGGGAGAGATACAACTAGGGTTTACAATCTCACAACCTAAACCCTCTCACAAACTCTCAGATCCCTCGTACAAATACTCTCTCAAAGAGATGCACAAATCAAAGAACAACTACAAAAAGACTTTGCTTCTTCTCTATGAATAGCCGCCAAAATCTTTGTTCTTTGCTAATTGCTGCAGCCTTTTTTCTTGCACAAATCAGCCGCAAATCCATCGCTTCTCTCTGTCTGCAGCCGCACAAAACAAAAGTCAGCCAATTTGCCTTTGCAGCCGCACACCCTCCTAGCACACAACCCTAGGAACAGTGCTTGTTCCTATATATAGCTGATGTGATCAGGTGGGCCTGCTTTGTCCGCTGAACAAACTCCTTTCATGCGGTTTCCCGACTTCGTGGCCTTCTTTACCCGCTGAACAAACTCCTTCCATGCGTTCACTTCGTGGCCCCCACAAGAAAAAAGAAAACGCGTCTCATTCACCTCCAAAGTTCCCAGCTAGCAATCACATAGGCGTGGTCCACGTTCATAAAAGTCATATTCTCCAACTATTTTTTACACCAACTCTCCAACAGCTTCTTCATTTTGAAGAATCTCTTTTTTTCTCCAAAAATTTAAAAAATACAGCAGATTTGAGGAAGCTTCCCGATTTTTTTTTATTCATCCCTATTTTAGAGAATGAGATGAGGAATCTGTTGTATCAAAAACCTAACTAAATTGGAAAATGGGGAAGCTGCCAAACTTTATCCAAAACGTTCAAACTCCCCTCGCTGGACTCAAAACACCAGTCAATCTCAGTGGGCAGTACTCCGCCCCGCTCCCCGAAGTCCCAAATGTCCGATCACCACCCTCCGCCTCCCGAACCCCTAGTCGCCAACGGCCCCACAGAGGTCCTACCGCCGGGCCCGTCGGCCGCCTCCCCCGTCGCCGCGGGCCCCGCCGCCAAGCGCCAGCGCCGCCCGAGCGTCCGCCTCGGCGACATCGGCGAACAGCCTGCCGCCTCCGACCCCTACCTCCATCGCCGGCCACCCAAGCACCACCCTCCCTCCTCCTCCTCGGTGGGCCCCGCCATCAAGAACCCCAATCACAGGGCACGTGTCCCCAACCCCGACGAGAGCAACCTCGAAACGCTCGCCGCCTCCATAAGAAACCCTAACCCTAACCCCAAGTTCCCCAAACGAAACCGCAATGCCCGATCCAGCTGGATTTTCTCCAAACCCGAGGACGACGAAGACGGCGACGGCCTCCGATCCGACTCTGACGATTTGCCGTCGGAGACTGACGCCGGCGGAGGAGGGGGAGGAGACTGGAACGATGACAATCAGAATGGAGATGTTGGATTGGATGAGGACGGCGGGGTCCGGTCATGGCTCAATCGGTTAGGGTTGGGACGGTACGCGCCGGTTTTCGAGATTCACGAGGTGGATGATGAAGTGCTGCCGCTGCTGACTCTGCAGGATTTGAAGGATATGGGGATTAATGCTGTTGGGTCGAGGAGGAAGATGTTTTGTGCTATACAGAAGCTCCAGAAGAATTTTTAGTAAGAAAAGTTTTGGTTCTTTTTTGTTTTTATTTTGGTTCTTTATTTTTTTTTGTTAGGATATAATGCGGTTAAATTGTGATATATGACGTGCTCGTAGTTTTTATGGAAAAATGATGAAAAGGTATTGAGATGAAAACAGCTATGATAAAAGTAGTTACTTTTTCGGAATTAATTGTTTTTTACTATAATGGGAAGTAGTTTGCACTTGTATCAAATTTCATGGTTTTGAGTTATTTCAAGTATAAGTGTAGATATGAAATGTGCATCATTTGATACTACGCCTTATTTAACTTTTTTGAATTGCTATTGGGATGTGCTAGTAGAATTTTTGATTTGTGCTCAATTTTTCTTCTCTCTGCATTGTGTTAGCGTAATTGTACATATCAATGTATGATTAAGGCTTTAAGCTATTTCCAAGCCTGGAATTGGCGGGTTGGGTTAGGGTTTATCTGGTGGTAAGGTCAGGATTGTCAGGTCTGTAAATACAACCTCAAAAGGTGTTGTGATGCGTGGATCTTTTCACCCGAGCTTTATTACAGCAGAATCTTGCTAGGATCAGCCACTTCACCAGTTCTCTTGATTTACGGCAACAAAAGCATCTCAAATATCCTTTCAATATTTTGTCTGTAATCTCAGTCTGCCCATCAAATTTTGGGTGATAGTTATGTAACGGAAACCCTATAACTTGAATATCTCTTTGTTAGAATGAACTTATGAATGGTAGTATGGTACATCTCTATCGCTCGCTATAGTCTTGAGGATTCCATGCAGCTTGAACCCACTGTCAATAGGGACTTGGGCTGCCTACTGAGTTGTACAAGGATGTCTAGTGAAAAGAAATTTTGCATATTTGTACAATCTATTTACCCACACATTAGACACTTCTATTTGAACTATTTCTATAATTAAGCAACCCAATCACGATCCATTTTAATTTCTTGTATTTGTTTGAGAACCTGTAGGAGTTGTGGGCAAACAGAGGCCACACTTTCACCCATGGCCTTTTGCATAAGTCACAAGTCTACACACCTTTTGACATCTCTCATCCATCTCAAAAGAAAGATCTCTTGAATCTTGAGTCTGTATATGGTCTTGACAATTCCAGAATGGCCTGCTGATGATGACTTATGTAATTCCTTTAAGCGTCATTTGCTTGATGGTGTCATCTGCGTGACTTAGGAGAAATCTGCACTTTGCACTTGTATTAATAAATTCCCAATATACTTATTGCACTTTTCCCTTATCAACCACCCCATGAGGTTCCTTGGGATCAGCTCAATAGGGATTAATAAACACCATATTGTGGATTATATACCCAATCACCATGCACAATTGATCAAGGGTGCTTGATTTTCTTACTCCATGCCAATGATGCCCTCATCTTTTGTGGGCAATCCATCTGGAACCTTAATGAGCATTTCATGTTTGCACTTTCTCCGACAGTTAAAGCCATTCAATTTTGCCAACCACTCACTATGCACATTTAAGCAAATCAATCTTCTTATGACATTCCTTACCACATAATTTTAATGCAACTTTCACAACCACTTCTTCTTTTAAACAATTATGAGGGTTTAAAACCTCAATCCCGCTTCATTTGACCTTTTCTTGTAATGGATGGATGATCTGAGCTCTGAAAACCCTAATACGAGGAATAATTGAGGAAGATGATGAAAAAGAAAATTGATTTTAAATATTTTATTGAATTATTTGAAGTTCTCTTACAGGCAAAAGAGAAGATAGTTATGCTTTGATATCTGAAAAGGCTCAGGTCTATGAGTTGGTTGGGCTAACAGACGACTACAATGAGCACTTATGTCTCCAAATGTGGTTAGCCAGCACCTTATAATAATAACTCCCTTTGGCAGTTACAAACTGCACTATTTACACAAACTAAAAGAAAACATAGTTAGATCTCTATGAATACAAAAGGTCATGTGCACTAAAACTCATTAAATGCGTCAATTAGGAGAAGTAATAAGATTATAATTAGGGGAAAAGGAGGACTAGAGTTAGGTTTTAGAGAATTTGTTTGTAAGCTGTTTAAGAAGGATATGTAAATTATTGACTTATTGGAGGAGATAGTCCTCGATAGAACTAAATAGAAGAAAAAAGAATTCATGTAGTCTACCCCAAAAATTTTGAATGAAAGGCTTTGTTCTTGTGTTGTTGTAGTACATCCATCACGCCTGTGCTTATTTGTAGGGTCAGCAAAGAAATTTCCAACCACAATCACATATTTCACAATATTCTGTAACCGATATGCAAATTTTCAGCAATCGTACAACATTCTAAAGCTGCAACCTAAATACAACACCTTCACAATAAATGCTCTTCTTGCAGCACTCCCCATCACCTATCTAGCTTGGTCCATAAAAGGACAGGGTGAATATCTGGTGGCGGTTTAGGCTCTCAGGGTGAAGGTTTGATGAAGGTTAAGGCTCTCCTCAGATAAATACTCTGGGTTTAGGCTCTCATTCCTGAAATTAAGAGGTGCACATAACCAAGTTTTGAGGATCAGTTATCAATGTGATGACAAATGGTCAACTCTTTCTTTGCTAGGGTAAGAAATTGTGAGCAACAGAAGTCTAGAACCTTAATGACTAATTAGTGTGGAGATTGCATATTGATTTTGGTTATTTAGAGTGTGTTTGGTAACCAAAGTGTTTCTTTTTGTAGTGTTTTTTTTAAAAAACATCATACCATGATGTTTATTTTTCAAACGTGTTTTCAAAACACCATTTATAGTTATTATTTATATAGCGACGGCGGCGGCGGAAGGGCGGCGGCTGCCGACAGGCGGCGACTGGTGAGGACCGGACGACGACCGGCGACGAGCGACAGGCGGCAGGCGGCAGGCGGGCGGACGACGGCAAGCGACGGCCGCCGGCGTGCGGCGACTGACGACGACCGGACGACGACCGGCGGTGAGCGGCAGGCGCCGAGCGGGCGGGCGGTGGCAGGCGGCGGATGGCTGGCGGTCGGCCGACCGATGACCTGCCGATCGACGGGCGGACAACCATCAAAGCGGGCTGCGGGCGGTCGGCGGTGGGTGGCGGCGGGTGGCGGCGAACGGCCGACGGGCAGCGGCATCGACGGGCGACGGACGACCGATGGGCAGCGACCGGCGGCGTCGGCGGCGGCAGGCTAGCAGTGGCGGCGGCGGGCGGGCGGCGGACGGCTGACGGACAGCGACAGCGACGGGCGGCGGACGGTCGACCAGCAGCGGCGGGCGGCGATGGCAGCGGGCGGCAGACCGGCAGCGACAGGCGGCGACGACAAGCTAGTGGTGGCGGCGGGCGGGTGGCGGCAGGCGGCGACAACGGCGGGTGGTGGCGACTGACGGTAGGCGGCGACAACGGCGGGTGGTGGCGACTGACGGCTGACGAGCAGCGGCGGGCGGTGGCGGCGGACGACCGACGGGCAACGACGGCGGCAGCAACGGTTGGTGGCGGCGGGCGGCAGACGGTCGACGAGCAGCGTCGGGCGGCGGCGACGGACGGCCGACGGGCAGTGGCTTAGATGAAAAAACAGGCAACGACGGCGGCGGGCGACGGACGGCCGACGGGCAGCTGCGGGCTAGGGCGGCGACGGGATGGCGGCGGGTGGTGGCGGCAGGCGGCGGACGGCCGACGAGCAGCGGCGGGCGAGCAGGCGATGGATGGGCGGCGGCTTAGATGAAAAAACGGAATTTCAAAACACATTTTTGGTGTTTTAAGAAAAATGTTTAAATGTTTATTTTTTGGATTTTGTAAAGGGTCAAGTCAAAAAATCGTCCCGGTTGCCAAACACGTTTTATTGTTTTTTTTAAAAAAAAAATGAAAACGGTAAAAACACCATGGTTGCCAAACGCTCCCTTACTTATTCCTTGTGCATGTAAGGAGAAGCTCCAGATTTCGCTAGTAGATAGCCTTGCAACTTTTTGTTTTTAGAAGAAAAAA
Source organism: Asparagus kiusianus (assembly GCA_022839385.1). Classification (NCBI taxonomy): domain Eukaryota; kingdom Viridiplantae; phylum Streptophyta; class Magnoliopsida; order Asparagales; family Asparagaceae; genus Asparagus; species Asparagus kiusianus. The sequence continues at coordinate 125,524 of BQKN01062911.1, forward strand.
AAAATCAAAATCAATAGAAGATAATACTCAAAAGATACTATATAATTATATTGCAACAAGTAATTGCAGTCAGTTTGAGGTATAAAATAAGACTATTTGACAAATTATCACATTTTCCGGATGAGGTCTGCTTCCATTGGGAACTGGAATAAGAGGTCACACTACACAAGCTTTTAGTACAAAGCTTCAACCTGGGCCCAAACTTCCCAATTGACTCCACCATCTCTCGCCAGTACAGATTATTCAAGATGTTGAACGACAACCTATTAGCAAAAATATATTGATTGATCTTTTGTGTCACTGCCTTCATTTCTTTTTCTTTCATTTGATAGCCTTCAATATTAGCAAATTCATCCAATGCACTAAATGTTCTTGATTGCGGAACCTAGCTACTACTATCTTGTCTGCTTTGTGCTGCCATACTGTCAACCTTTTATTGGATGAATCTTCCATATCCTTCTAGTTGATTGAACTAATGTGGATTTCTTCGCTTTTCCTAATGCCTTTTCATTGGTAACTTCCACACACTACTTTTTTAATGCTTTCACCTCTTTCAAGTACTGGCTAAGTGATGTTTTAGCTGCGTTACGCCCGTCGTGATATGGTGATCGCAATACTTGCAATAGACATTTCGTAGGATTCTCCCTCTTTCTTAATACCATGCTCTCTCATGGGATCTTTATCTCTAGCTATTGTTCAATCTCTTGTACTTCTACACATATTCAAAACAAAAGTTACTAGACAAATAACCAAATTATAAACAACTCAACAGATGATAGCAAATAAATTGTATTAAATCATACTAAACTTGACTAACCAGTAGCTATTCACAATAAATTAAAATTGTGAACTGGAGTTAAGGTTCAAGAACTTTACTCCAGCTTCAAATTCTTAGGCATCTTAACTTTCATAAAATATATATTAATTAACTTCACTACATCAACCAAAAGCAAGCAGGATAAAACAATAAGAAATTGACATATAATGATTGTGAAGTGCAAAGTGCAAACGTAATTGACAAAATAAAGACTAATTAACTTCATAAAATCAATTGAAATCAAGCATTAACTGAAAAATAAAGCCCAATTAACTTCATAATAATTGAAAAATTGATAAATATTTAATATAAAACAGTGTTATTGACCTCACGGAGTCGTTAGCCATCGTCGGAATTGGGAGAGTAGCCAGAGAGGGGGACAAGATAGAGGAGCTGAGGAGTTATAGGGGGCTGGTTTCGGGGCAGGTAGGGTTGCAGTGCGGGTTAGTGGGCTTTGGGCAGAGGAGCAGAGGCATAGTAGTTTTGCAGTGGCGGATAAGGCTGCCGACATTGATGGCAGAGGGTTAGCTTCTCGTGGTGAGTTAGGGTTAGTCTTCTTCTTCGTCAGCGAGAGGAGATAGAAGAGGGGGAGAGCCGGGGTGGGGGATGAAATGGACGAGTCAAGTAGGCTATGTCTTCATTGAAGGCGCAAGAGGATGAAGAGATGGAGGACTTTTTGTCTTCGCCGAAGGTGAGAAGAGGAAGAGGTGGAGGAGGGATTGGAGCTGGAGAGCGGGAGGAGATGGAGGCGCTTCTATGAGAAAGCTGAAGAGGGAATGGAGATGGAGGAGCTAGGATTTAGAAGGGATCGAGGATCTCAGAGACTCATGAAATCAGGTCAGGGTCGGAAACGTATAGGTTAGGGTTAGGTGATTTGGACTATGGTCATACTTCCACGCCATCTAAATCTGATCTGCAATATAACTTAATTTAACGTGCATTTAGTTAATCTTAATGTAACCAAAAGCAACACAAAAAGCACATTTTGTTTATTGGCGTTAAGTCTTGCATGCATTTTCTGCTTGCATTTCTTAACGATTTGCCGCTGTTATGCTTCAAAACGTATTATAACACGTTTCAAGACACATTTTTTTCAAATTTTCTCTAGTCCTGATTTTCTTGTAGGACACATTTGTACATTACATTAACTCAACCTGTTTTTAGAGCTCTAGCTGGCATGACAGAGAGGCTTTACTATGAGCCAAACATGTGAGCTTCATGTTACAAGTGTCCACCTTGCCATTTCATCAAATCTCTCTCATGAAAGATGTTTCTTCCAACAAAGAATGTTGTACCTTCCTTTTTTTTGGCACACTTATTCTCTTTTTTGCCCATTTATGTGATGCAATGTGCATGCAAACAGACACACCTCTTTATCTGATACATATATTTGTATGTTCGAAAAGAAATACCTAAAGAGCTTACTATGCAGTTTAATACCTGAATGTCCTGACACTCTGGTTTTTCGATAGTAAAGGGCAAATTTCTGTAAGACTGTCACCTTATTGTATTATGGCACCGGTTGGCCTCTGTGCAAGCCATCTCCACGATCAGATCTTCACGAAAGGCATGGTGCATATTTTACTTTGCTTTAGGGGTTGATCATCAGTAATATGAGTAAGTGTATATCTACATCATCTTTACACATTGGATGTGCTATAACTTAATGTTGAAGTGCTGGAGTCAGTGAACATAATTCTCGATTGGAGTTTCTGCTTGTTTGCTATGAGAAGAGTTAGAGCTTGTTAACGATGAGTTCTCCCCCTTTTTTGCAGGGGTATCTGTTTCTTTGAGTGTGCACCCACACTTCTTTTGGTGGTGGGTCTGTGTCTTGGTAGGTGTTTATTTTACCTGGTCTCAAGGAAATATCCTCTGCTGATGGGAGTTCACATAGTGTCAAGATAGAGAACATAAATTGTTGATGGAGCTATCTCAGCAGCATTCCAGATGAAAGAATTGCACATGCTAATAGAAATCTTTGCTGACTATGGTATAAAATGGAGTTTAATATAGACTGAGATGATGTTGTAGGGTTATCCTGATAGAGAAGTACGGAAAGTGGGAGCTTCCAAAATTTTAAAGTTTCCTCTATGGCATATAACTTTGCAGAGTGACGTTGGAATCAAATTGCTTGTAAATTATGCTATCATTTTTTTGAAGGGAGACAGACATGTTTGATTCGTCATCTGATGGTTCAGAGTATCCTTGACAAGGAGGAGCTTTTCAATAGTGGACATAAAAAAACTTAGTTGAGGTGCAGTCTAATCTCATACATTCTTTTAGATGAAAGGTCTGCATAATTGATAAGTACAAGTTAGGCAAGCCATATATGCTTTTTTTAGCTATTGGTAATAGTAAAACGGATTGGAAATGCCCTTGTTGTTACTTACCCAGAATAATCTATGAAGATATTTCTTTCAACAATTTGAATCCAAAAAGTTGATCCTAATCATATTTGTGACATATGAATCAATGATGGGGGTGTATGTTTTCATCAATATCAATCTCATCTAATTCTCCTAAGGTGCTTACATTGTAGGTGGGAAGTCGTAGCTTTAGGCTGTTAAGTATTAAGCTTAACTTATCATCTATGGATCCTTTTCTAGAGAAAATAAATATTTGCATTTTAGTGGAATGTTGGAGCACTGATGTGTACTTCTTATAACTATGATTCGAGATTACCATCGTATATAAACTATCCAAGTCTGCTCACTGTTTCGTGATATAGTGAGAAAGGTCTGGTAACATCAAATTGGGGATAACTTGTCCATAATTCATTAGAGATGTTGCAGATTCTCTCCAGCCTTGTCTATATAGCATCTGTAACTGGATGGAATGTCTTGGAGCATTTGGTGTATTGTTACCTGGTATGGATACAAAATTGATGCAGCTCAAGTTTCTAGGTAGGTTTTCTAGGAATGGCCCATGTCATAGACATCCACAATGTATGCTATGTGCTCTTTTGTTCGTTAGGCTAGTCAAGCAAGCTAGTCTCATTTTAATGCGCGGGTAAACTCAGTTCTGTTCTCATGCAGAGTATACCATGAACATTGGCAGGTATCCATTTGATGATGGACGAGCAGCCTATACATTTGCTGGATTAGCTCATCTGCCAATAGCTATAGGATGCTGCATATGACACCATGGTTTATGTTAGTAGCTTTGTTCACCAATGTTGAGTTACGTATCTTTAAGTAACAAGAACATGCACATTGAATGTTTGTAACAGAAACTTAGCTAGAATTATCCAATATCAAGGAGACCGTTTAAAATGTCAGAAGCTGAATCACAGCTTTGTGTGAAGTGCCATGGACAACTGATCCATGAAAATAAGCTGGATTATGAAGGGGTTATGTACAGTGCTTTACAAATTCCAATTACAACGTGTTCTGTTGTCTTTGAGCATGAGCTGTAAAAAGTGTGCAATAGGCTTGGTTAATGTGATCAGAAAGTATTATTGTAGCAGGAATATAAGTTAAAAGATGAGGAACAATTCTAGACTATAGGCAGGAAGTTTTAAAATCATTGTTTAATCTAGTTTTGCTTAGTACTATTGAGTTTATTCTTGTTTAATAAATGTCTTAAGTTTCAATTATTATGTTGAAAGGAATAAGCGTTTATTAATCATATCACTCAGCAGCGTATTCACCTTAATAAAATTATGATTTTTTGATGGCATTACATCTGTACTTTAACAGGTGTTTTATATTCTAGATATTTTTATGCTTTCTTCAGGGAGGAATACAAGCTACTTTCGACCAAATAACTAAGTTGTTGATAACTCTGGAATCCCATATTCATGCGCACGCTTGCTATATTATATTTTCACCTTTCGTTCATGGCCTGGAAACCGTGTAATTTAGGAATCATAATTAGAGTCATGGTATATAAGATTATGAGGTGGTTTTATAACATTTAGTCTCAGCTGGCTTCTCTAGATTCCTTGTTAGTATTGTCATATTGTGGTAGTCAATAAAGAACATTTCCTTGAAATGGTTGTGTATTCTTATATTGATAGATGACTAATGACATTTTTAGCATTAAAAAGAAAAAAAAGAAGATAATTTGTTTTCTAGCCGGAAGTCACCTATTGTTGTCAGAGTTTGTATGGAGCATACTTGAACTTACAATTTCTTTGTCTGTTGTAATATTTTGGCAGGATTTGAAGGTTTTTTTAGAAACTATTAAGGGTGTCTAACACTTTCAACCCCTCGATTTGGATAGTTTACCATTATTGGTTAAGAGGATCTGATGTAAGAAGATCGTTGACCATCTAGATGATGCAATTAGAATTTAGTAGGATGTTAGCTTTTTTGGTAGGATTTAATTTATTCTATGTAATCTTATACTTTAGGTAGGATTTTTTTTGGATTGATTTCGATATTTCCATCTTGTTTATTTAGGATTTTATTTGATTGTCCTTTAATTTTGTTATGTTTGATTTGATTAAAATTTTGGTTTGTTTTTTTAGTGATTGTATTCTCTTCTTTTATGCTTAATATGTGTGATCCTCCATAAGAAATAGACCTTGACTAATAATATTCAGGGTTTTGATATTCTCTCTGTCATGCAAAGTGCTTGTCTTTGAAATGTGAAGTGCCATGGCTGTGAAGCCCGTATGTGTGAAGTCTATTTTTCTGGGTATAAGGACCTTGGGTGTGAAGCCATTTGTTTAAACCTTCTCCTATTTCAAACCTGGTCTTCAATCTAAAGTTTTGCTCTCAATCTTAGTCATCCACTCCAAAAGCTCCACTAAATTTGCAATCCAAAAGAAAACAAGGGGGGAAAAATCCGAGGAGCAATACTATTCACTAATCATGCATAAACAATACCATCTTGATGTTTTTGCCCTCCTATCCTATGTTTCTAACACCAATGCTCTCAGTCCATCAAGATGTCGAAAAGAACCAAATGGTCATAAAAAAGTCTCATGTTTGAGATTCATCCGGCCTCAAATTGAAGCCCTCTCTCAATTTCCCACCTAGATAACATGCATATCATATAACCCTTACAATCCTGTTAGAAGAGAGTAGAAAAGAGTATTAGTTTAGTCCCACATTGCTTGTGAGACTAACTTGTAGTTAGTCCATCACTATAAATAGTAAAGTATAGAGTGAGGGGAGAAATCTCTCTAATAATCTCATTTCTCTCCAAATATCAACATGGTATCAGAGCCAGGTTCCTAACCCTAACCCTAATTCCTAAACCCTAGTCGCTAAAACAACCTTAACCCTAAACCCTATTCCCTCTTCTAACCCTAACCCTAACCCCTCATCCAACTCCTCCAGATCAGACTCCTCCCTCTATCTTTCAGATCCGACTCCTCCCTCTTTTAGCAACCATGTTCGTTCTCCTAAACCTTAAACCCTAATTTTCGTCACTGCCTGCTTCGTCCGCTACTGCCACTGCTTGCTTTGTTTGCTGTCGCTTGCTACCGTCGCTGCTTGCTTTGTTCGTCGCCACTTGCTTCCTTGACAACTTGGATATCTTACCTTGCTTGGTGTTTCCACGAGTTCAAACTTGGATTTGATCTTGAGAAGAGTGTTTATCTTACCTTGCTAAGATATTCACTTCAGTTCTTGTTTTCTCATCGAAACATCAACGTTAAACCTTTTTCACGTTCGACTCGGATCATTAAGTCGGTGGTCCATGGAGGAAATGTCAGATCCAGATCGACTTCACCAATTTGATCTTCCTCGACAACTCCCGCCCGCCGTCGATGATCGTCGCCGCTATGTCCCCTTGTTTTTGGATCTAACTTAGATCTGCGAATTGTTCTCTAAAAAAATACCCTTTGTGTTCTTGAACTTTAACCTTCGGGTTTCATGTTAACCTTCGGGTTCTTATATTTTAACATTCGGGTTCTTGTATGTTAACCTCCGGGTTCTTACATTGTTAACGTTTGGGTTCTTAGACTTGTTCAGCTCACTGGCTAATTCAAGGGTTATTATCTTGAATTTGGACTTGCTTTGATTGTGGAGTACAACTTATGGAGGGTATCGTCTTGATCTCTACTTGTCTGTTTCATGATGGTCGGATCTGAGGAGCTCAAGAATTCTGAGTTAATGGTTTAGACGAAAGTTCCATAGATATTTTCTGGTAGAATCACTGATCAAAAATTTGATAGAATTAACTATTTCCAATGAAAGCGTGTTATTGAAATCTACTTAGCAGGCCGAGGCAAAACTGGCCAGTTGTTGACGGACCCTCCTACTCCGACATCGGAGTCTTGGACATTAGATGATAATGTCCTCTTACATCAGATTCTTAATATACTATAGAACCTAAAATTCAGGATTTAGTCCTTCATTATACGACAGTGAAGGAACTTTGGTGTTTCTTGCAAGATCTCTATGGGGGTAGTAGTAATATTAATAGAGCATATGAAGTTATTCAAGAGCTGTTTCGTAAGAAACAGGATGGTAAACTCATGGATGATTATTATGGTGAGTTCAATCGTCTGGCTGAGGAACTTCGTCAGATTTTTCCTATTACTGGGATGTAAAACAGATGCAAAATCAATGGAACAAACTTATGGTACTCACCTATTTGGGTATCCTAGATTTTATTTACTCCTCTGCTCGACCACAAATCATGGGAAGCTTCGTCATTGATTATCTGGCTGAGACTTATCACTTTTTGAGGAACGTTGTCACTACACAATCACCAACATCAACTGCGGATCGTTCTACGCTTGTCACTCAGAGTTGGCAGTCTTATGGACGAGGGGGTCATAATGGTGGTCCTGAAAGGGGTAAAGAAAACTTTGAAGGGAGAGGAGGTTACCACACTGATCGTTCTGGGGGCCGATATGATCAACGAGGTGGCCGAGGAGGTCCATCTCAAGGCGGACATGCAATGACTCAGTGAAGACTTGTAACTACTGTCACCAGTCATGACATCTCAAATATAATTATCCTGAATTGGAAAAGAAAAATGCCAATGGTGCTTACATCATTGCTCAGGACAACTTGACTTCATCTGATAATGACAGTCAACTACAGTCAGTCTTTCATGATGCGGAGCTGTTGCGTCAAATTTAGCAATTTTAATTATTCCAGCAATATCAAAATTCACAAACATCATTTTCCTCCTTATCCACTACTCTCAAAAACGCAGGTACCCCTTTCTCTTTACTTACATCGTCTATGTCTAATACTTGGATTATAGATACATGTGCCACTGATCATATGACTGGGAATCAATATATCTTGTCATCTTTCAGCCCTACATCTAATTCAGTTATATTAGTTGATGGTTCACGTATACCTGTTCAGGGTGTCGGCAACACTAATCCTACTCCTAGCCTTCCTCTCTCCTCTGTATTCTATCTTTCTAGTTTTCTTTATAATCTATTTTCTGTTAGTAAGATCACCAAATCTCTAAACTGTACAGTGACATTCTTCCCCACACATTGCGTCTTTCAGGACCTGATCACGAGAAAAACGATTGGGATTGGGCGTGAGCAGAACGACCGATATAAACTGAAATTGGGCGCCAAACAATTGGCATGTATGGGCAACTTATCAGCCATATAATATCACTGTCAGTTAGGACATCCTTCTCTCTATTCTCAAGCTGCTTCGTCCCCAGTTCAAATCTCTTTCCTCATTAGAGTGTGAGTCGTGTCAACTTGGAAAATATCATCATGAGTCTTATCCTAATCGAGTCAATAAGAGGGTTGCTAAGCCATTTGATCTTGTTCATTCTGATGTATAGGGGTCATGCCCAATAACTTCTAAATTAGGGTTTCAATATTTGGTTAATTTTGTAGATGATCACTCTCGTGTTACCTGGATTTATCTTCTCAAGTCTAGATCTGAAGTCTTTTCCACCTTTGAACTCTGTTATTTTGAAATAGTCAATTAATTCAAGTCTTCAATAAATTTTTTTTTGATCTGATAATGCAAAAGAATATTTGGATGACAACTTCACTAGTTTTCTTGAACAACATGAGATTCTCCATCAGTCTTCTTGTGTTTACACTCCTCAGCAAAATAAAGTTGCTAAAAGCAAGAATAGACATTTCCTTGATATTGCTCAGACCTTGCTATTCCATCGTCACGTTCCCAAAGAATTTTGGGGGGAAGCTATATTAACAGCATGTTACTTGATTAATCGAATGTCTTCTTCCGTTCCTCAAGATAAAATTCCTTTCAAGATTCTATACCCCAACGATGATCTCTTTTTGCTACTTCCAAAGATTTTTGGCTCTCTATGCTTTGTTCATAATCACAATCCAAATAAATAAAAATTTGACTATCGATCTCTTAAAGAACTTTTTATTAACTATTCCCGAAAACATAAATGTTACAAGTATTTCTGTTCATCGCGCAATCGTCTTGTGTTCTCTGCTGAAGTAAACCTTATTCGAAGATAAACCCGATCATTTTAGTTCTCTATCTCCATTATCACCGGATGAGTATGACTATTTGATCTTATAAGAGTCACTGGTTATCGGTGGTGGTTCATCCGCTGACAATACTATTTACGTTACTAGAAAACATTTAGTACGGTATAACGACCCAATTCAAGTTTATCATCGTCACTCAGCTCCTGCTCTTGTGCTAACGTTGGCCTCAGCACTACGTCCTCCAGCTGAAGAACCTGAATCTGTAAGTGCACATTTATCCCCTTATGTGGATGACCTTCCCATTGTACTTTGAAAAATGACACGAACTTATACTCAACATCCTATTTCTAAATTTGTCTCCTATGATCGTCTATCCTCTTCCTTTCGATCTTTTGTTACTTTCCTCGACTCATATTTGGTTCCCAAGAATGTGTCAGAAGCCTTATCTATTCCAGGTTAGCACCAAGCGATGCAAGAAAAAATGAGGGCCTTGCGATAGAATGAGACTTTGGGTTTGGTTCCACTTCCATCAGGAAAGCGGTCCGTCGGCTACAAGTGGGTGTACACTATTAAGTTGAATCTTGATGGAACTTTGGCACGACTGAAAGCCGACTGGTTACTAAAGACTATTCACAGGTGTATTGCTTTGATTACGTTTAGTAGTAAAAATGACATATATTCGGATTTTTATTTCATTAGTAGCGGTAAATCACTAGCCGCTTCATCAGTTGGACATCAAGAATGCATTTCTTAATAGTATTCTAGATAAGGATGTTTGTATGGAGCAACCACCAGGATTTGTTGCTCAGAGGGGAGAATACAAATGTGTGTAGGCTGAAGAAATCACTTTATTGTCTGAAGCAGTCTCCGAGAGCCTGGTTTGGACGTTTTGCATCGGTTATTCAGGAGTTTGAGCTTTGTCGTGCACAGAAAGATCACTCTGTCTTCTAACGATTTTAAAATGGAAAACGAATTCTGCTCGTCTATGTGGATGACATTGTAATTACAGGGGATGATGCTTCTGGTATTGACAGACTGAAGAAGCATTTAGAGACACATTTCCAAACTAAAGATCTTGGTTCTCTAAAATACTTCATAGGCATTGAAGTCGCAAAGTCAACGAAGGGTATTCATCTGTCACAAAGAAAGTACATTTTGGATATGCTCTCAGAGGCTGGGATGTTAGGATGCAGAAGCAGTGATTCTCCAATGGATGTGAACTCAAAACTACTACCAGATCATGGGGAGCTTCTTGAAGATATTGGACAGTATAGAAGATTGGTGGGGAAACTGAATTATCTGACTGTGATCAGACGTGACATCATATTCGCAGTCAGTGTTATGAGTCAGTTCTTGTCCGCACTTAGGACTACTCACTTGGATACAGTAATGAGAATTTTGAGGTACTTAAAGAAGGCTCCAGGTCAAGGAATTCTCTACTCAAATCAAGGACACACTAGAGTTACAGGCTTTTTCTGATGCAGATTGGGTTGGATGTCCTTTTGATAGGCTATTGACTACTGGATATTGTGTTTTTCTCGAAGAAAATCTGGTGTCATGGAAAAGAAAAAATACAAAATGTTGTATCTCAATCTAGTGCAGAATCAGAATACATAGCTATGGTAAATGTGACACTAAAGATGGTTTGGATCAGAGACCTATTGATAGAAATTGGTCTCCTCACAGAATATCACATGGATCTATATGGCGACAATAAAATAGCAATTCACATTGTTGAGAATCTTGTGTTTTATGAGAGAACCAAGCATATTGAAGTCAACTGTCATGTAGTCCGCAAGAAGCTCGAGAATAAAATCATCATGGAAAAACATGTATCGACAGTAGATCAGTTGGCAAACATCCTTATAAAACTACTTGGTCAAACACGGGTTGATTTTATTTGTGACAAGCTGGGCATGCATGATATATATACTCCAGCTTGAGGGGGAGTGTTAGAAGAGAATAGAAAATAGTATTAGTTTAGTCCCACATTGCTTGTGAGAGTAACTTATAATTAGTCCATCAATATAAATAGTAAAGTATAGAGTGAGGGGAGAAATCTCTCCAATAATCTCTTTTCTCTCCAAATATCAACAAATCCCAAAAATACCTCTAGGTCCTTTACAACCCTCTTCATCGGGTGCACAACTTTACATACCTTCGCCAACTTCTTCGGGCTTATTTTTCAGTCACTTTTATATTCCTAATGTAAGGACGAGTAATCCTACACAACTTAATTGGAGAAGCTCTCTTGATTGGCTGAGAGAGATGAAACAAGAATATAGTTGGATCGAAAAGGAGTGAGAAAGTTGAAAGAGAGGAGGAAGAGGGAGTTGTGAGAGAGTGCATCTTTCCCCACTGAGCAAGTTGAAAGAAGCTACTTTTATAACAAAAACACATAAACTATTAAATTTAAAAAATATATGTTAGGAAATAGTCTTATATTTCAGCTCGGGAGACATCGAAAGAGTCGGAATCAAAGCGAGAGTTGAAACGAGGCAAAAATGGCACATGCGACTATCGACTATAGGACCGACTGGTAGGACCAGTCAGGAAGCTCAACCAGTAAGTATATTGGCTGATCAGTTTGGCTAGTTGGATTTATCTAATTAACCAACCGGTTGGACCGGTTAGTTAGCCTAGTTATCGGCAATTTTTCTTCTGTTTGAAATTCTATTCATGTTAGAGTCATTATTGGGTTATGCATTTGATTTTGGGCTCTATAAATAGACACTTATAGGGCTAGGATTTGATGTGGAAAAGCCAATAAGAGGTACATATTGGAAAAGAGAGGCAAAAAGAAATTGAGGAGAGAAATCTAGAGGCTTGACAGATCTTTTGGTGAGATTGAGAAAAGATTTCTTGTGGGTTCTATAAAAAACACAAGAAATGTTGTATCTTATAATTTGTAATATAAAGAATCTCCAATCTCTTCCCATGGACATAGGCAATTGCACCTAAACCTTATGTGTCGTCATTCTCGTGTTTTTTTTCTGCAGTAGATTACTATTCTTTTTAGTTCGAACAAGCTTCTCGAAGTTTCCACATTGCTGGGTGATCAATTGGTCTATGAAGGAGGAAATCTAATCGAGTGTTTTGGTGATGATTCTACAGCAATGGTTCCACATTGAATGCCAGTCGGTGCAAAACAATTGGTGTCAGTCGGTGAATGTGCGGCGTGTGCCAACGAAATCTTACTTCTTTCTTTAAATTTCTATGCATAAAAGAGTGTAATTCATGTAGTTGGCCGTCTATGAAGTATAGAATAATAAATAACTGAATAAAAAGTGGTTGGACTTAGGAGATGATGTGGTTGTTAACTATTAGTTTTTTTTAACACCTCGTTTGATACGCGTGAATGATTTAGAATGGAATGTCAATTCCCACTTCTCATTCATTCGTATGAAACACGATGTGTTTTTGGAAGTTAGAAATCCCTTTCTCACTTCTTATCAATTCTCACACTATTTGGGAATATGTATTCCGAATGAGTTGTCAAGAAATTGGCATTCACACTGGAGTGAGGGAAAGAACTACCAACTAATCCCATTCTCACTTCTTCTCTAATTGCAGCAAAACGTGAGAATAGAAGTGAACATTCCATTTCCACATTTATTCCATTTCATTCCTTGTTTCATTTCTTTATCACTTCACTCAATTTCTGTGTACCAGACAAGGCGTAGTATTTTTAGAATTTGAGTAGTTCTTGAGGTGTAGTTGCAAGGAGGGAGTGCCTTGAATTGGGAATGATCATGTTGTAATGGGGGAAGAGAGAGGAGAAGGGTACATGGAGAGATGAGCCTTTGGAGAGAGAACAATAACCATGCTGGTTTCTTTTGTTATAAGAATATTTCATGGGTATTTTTGGCAATATAAAAAGTTGATTAGATAACTCTAAATAAAGGGTTGAAAGTGTAGGATTTGAAGTCATGAGTGGATTTTTTTGTCACTTCTCCAAACCCCAGGGGTGATTTTTTTGTAATTTACCCAACAAATAAGTACTGTATGAAAAATAAAGATTTACATGAAGAAAGAAACAGTAGCTGCATTATGTTCCTTTTCCTTTTTTGTTTTGGTTGGAAACTCACCTTCAAGGATGGGGTAATAATTCTGGAAAGTGACGTGGTTTTAAGTTTCAATGTTGCAGGATGTTTGCATGCTAAAGCTTTTGATGTAGAACCCTTTTGACCTTTACCTACATGGAGAGTCATCTCCAGGTTGACAGGCATATCTCTTGCTTTTTCTTTTTCTTTCATAGCTGGACTTAATCTGCTGAATTTGTAACACCAACCGTCTTATGGGCTTATTCACGGATAGTGCTTCTTGAATATCTATAGTCTGTATGTTGTATCGTCATTGTTGTAGTCATGTTCTCTGTGATACCCACTAAACATTCACGATCATAAGATAAATTGCATGCAGTCATCAGAGTCAATGGAAAATCTTTTGATGATCTTCTTACAGATCTTGTGTAGGTCATTATCACTGACCATATCTCTCCCTTTTTCTGTTTGGAAACTATGTGGATTCCCCTGCACATGTTAATTTGTTGGTTTCAGCAGTGGGTCTCATTCTCTTCTACTCTTTGCATCAGTAGTGCTTCTGCCATCTAAGTGCTATTGTCTCAAATGTCCAGTTTATGCTCTGATCATGAAGCGTTGGTCTTGTATGTCCAGGAATCATGTCCGATTTGACCATCTGATGCATGGGTTTGTGCATTTCTGGTAGTGGATAACTTTTGATTATTTGTTACTGTTACTATGGCTGGTCTTGGCGTGATATTAACTAGTGGCTTCGGTCCATTGCATGGATGGTGCACCTGAGAGACGTCAGTCATTGGATTAGTGCGCAAATCGCTTTAGTACATCATAATGCAACAGGCTAGGTTCATTGAGCATTTTCTCTCAGCTTTACCCTGCTGCCTTTCTTACTATGGTTAATGCACAAATCCACCTTTGATATCACTATTTTGAACTTACTGCCCATGTAGTCTCATTGGTGCAGAGCAGATAGACTCCTGGCTTAAATGGTTTTGGACGCTTCACCCTCAGAAAGAATCACTAATTTTACTCCGGGCCAGTACCTGCGAAAAAATCTCACCGAAGGTAAGAGAGTCGGATAACTATAACCCGGGGGGTCAATCTGTATGAAATTACAGGGGTAGGAAGTTTAAAACAATGAAACCATGTGTGGTCTGTGCGGTTAACCCTTTTTACTATATGTAGTTCAAGAGTCGCTATTCAATTTTTTTCCTGGCAGAGTGAATTGCATCTTTGAAAATCTGTATGCTACTTAAATTTTGTCATAGTCTCTTGTTTTTATATGTACAGGAATCATGTCCCATTCGGTATCTGATGCATCGTCTTGCTTATTTTTAGTAGTGTGTAAACTTTTGTTACTTGATTCAGCTGTTTGTTGTACACGTCTCTCAACCTGATGCCGTGTTTTTCTGCTGTATGTACTTTGAGTCATTATTCGTTATCTTTTGTGGCTTGATTGCATATTTCAGCGTAAAATCTGGAGGCTACTCAAATCTTGTTCTCTTTTCATAATCGATCTCTTATATGTTAAGGAATCATCCGCTGTTTGAGTATCTGATGCATGGTTTAGTTTATGATTCAGTAGGTTGAGTTTTGTTTCTGCTCTTTCCGATACTAGAGCTGGCTTATAGTATGCTCTCTGTGGTTAAATTTCTCAACATCTTTCCATGTTTTTTCCCAAGCAGTAGTTCTATCTAATTCATGACTACAGTTTCTTGGTACTATAGAAAGCCTCTGTTTGTTCGCTATTTTTGGTGCTGATGTAAATTACTGGGGGAGATTTCATGGCATATTTGCAACTGTTCATGCATATACCATTATGAATATTGCACATTGGAAACCTATCTTTATAGAGTCTCAATCGCACTAATAAGTGTCTGATTTGAGAGGAATCCGTTTATTTTGTAGGGTCATTATGGGTTATTAATGCAGTCTTAAGCTTATAGTAATCAGTTGCATCCAGACTTTTGGTGATGAATACATATCATGTACGGTTCGGATCTTGACATCTTAACCTCTCAGTTCGAACGGATCAGTTACAAAGTTTTAAAAACAGAGCAGCACATCTGAGGAGAAAGAGCGTAAGTCGTAGGACTTGAAATCACAAATTAGTGAATTAGAGAGCAACTAAGGAATTAAAAAAAAAAAAAATTAATTCAAACAAAGTTAGCTTGGAGGTACAATTCCTTCGCAATGTTCTTTTTTCCCTAAACTTCTTGCCCTTCCAAGCTATTTTTCTCAAAAGAATTGGATGAGAAGCTTCAACAAAACTTCCGAAACAAAAAACATTAGAGGTGAGCATAGTGAAGCCAGTAGTTATACAGAGAAGCCGCGAGAGAATTAGAAAAGCGGAAAGGATCTATCGGCTTCTACCGTATTGAAGGGTCATGACATGATCGATGCTTGGGGAGTCCGGTAGACAAGCGACCGCCCCGCTCAAACACCATATATGGTCTCGAACGTGTTGTAGAGTAAAGAAGGGGAGCAATGGCTGCCCTCTGCAAGTAATTTGCACCTGAAAATAATAAAAAAAATACAGTAATAAAAGCATTATTCGCTCAGTAAGCTTTTCTTAGCATATAGTGAAAAAGGAAAAGAAAAATACCAAATCTTAATTAATTAGCAAGCAATGACCCTTTGAAAAGTTGGCAACCATAATTATGTTTGTATTGGTCAATTGCCCCCATCAACCAACTGATTGCACCATCAAATGCCCGTATGAATGACTGAGATAAAACAAGAGGATCCCGTTGGCATCGAACTACATTTTTATGCCTATGTTAAGGACCCCACTTATTAGCGCCTTAGGCACTAGGGGCTAAGTTGAGCGCACACATAATAAGTCTTGTGTTAATGGTATCATCAGTGCTACGTCACGGGCTAAAGTTGATTTATTATATATATGATTTGTATCTTTTTCTATATTTATTTTATTCAAAATTTAAGACGAGATTCCCATTTGACATGGACGGGCAGCCTGCCCGTCACAGCACCATACGCTGCCCGAACTTTTTTAATCATTGCATTCTTAGGGAAAACCAACAACAGTCTTCTTTCCTTCGTGCCCAATCCTATTTGTAGCCTTCAAAAATAAGTTTTAGCAACCCTCGCCCTAAAAAATATTTAATAAATTTTATACTTAGTAAAACATACTCTTTTATTGCTCCCGAAAATATTTTATAAATTTTCATTTAAATTAGTGCACTCAAATTAAAGGGACTTTTAATAAGTAATTAACCCGTGGATTGATGTAAAAACAACAATTTTGTAACAATAAACAATATGAACAAATTTAATACGTCCCCCTCACTTCAAAGGCGGGAATACTACCGCTTATTATAGTTCTATTAGTCAGCGGAAGTGGGCCATGTGAAAATTGTATATTCTAGGCTGCGTTATAGACAAAATCAGAAATTTTCTTTTTCCTTTCCAACGCCTCCTATATAAATGCCTTCATATAGACGCTATGGTCTATAGATGAGAAAAGTGGCATCCATAAGTCTTTTCGAGGCTACCTACAGCGAAGGGAGAAGCAAAACTGTAGGCTACAGCAAAGGGAAAAGTTAAAACTGCAGTCTACAACACTAGATGAATGAATATATGCACGTACGTACGTATACCCAGAGAAAACAAAACTTAATTCCCTCCTCGTGTTTGAGACAAACATCTTACGCGCGCGTTTATACTGTTTTAGTGGTTGGAGAACTCTAGTAAGTTAATATCTACAGTAAAAAATTATCATCCATGAACCTTGTATACAAGTATAGTTGTAGCTAGTATATAAATAAAAATTTATACATCATGGCACCTAAAAGTTTGTTGTCGGGTCAACTTAAGGGATGGCCAATCAAGTTGGGTGTAACGTTGACACGTACGCTACTATTAACGACCTTAAACAAATCACTACGCGTGTGGGGGAAGAGAGAGAGAGAGAGAGAGAGAGAGAATAAAAAGGTGGCGGATCCAAGAAGCACGCCGAGGAATCAGCCCTTTAATATAATTTTAACTATTTTTTTTCTTCATTTATTTCCTGGTATACCAAAAAATAAAAAAAAATTCTAAGAACCCTTTACTCTTTACCTAAAAAAATCGCATGCACGTCTCCCTCACGTTGCTTTCTCTACGCAACAATCTGTGTCTTTCTATACCCTTATCTTAGAAGGCAAAACAAGTCAAATATTCTCCTAACCCCACCATTATTCTCCTCATAACCCCCTCTACTTTCAAATTACAATCAATTAAACAAGATGACGATGAGAACACCTCATACTCCTCAATTCCTTGTTTTAAGGCTAAAAAGCCTTACTTTGTTTTAAACCAATTAATGTTGCGTACATATATACATAAAAGTTTAGTTTAGGACTGACCGTGGATACACCCCCCATGTATGAGTATTATAACCATTGTACTCCCTAGGCTTTTTTTATTAGCACTTTTACCCTTTGAATCTTGATTACAGTACCCTTTTTGTCTTCGGTTAGAAGAAAATTTAGCCTCTTCTCTTCTCTAGTTAATTAAAAAGTGAGGATAAAAGATAATTTTCGATCACATGATTTTTCGCATGACACCCATCTTAACCTAACTTGAAAAACAACATCAACAGGAAGCTCATGAGGTGTAAATGCAATAAATAGTTTAGTGGCTACATAGATATATAAGCGCACCCTTATAATACAGATCGAGGGTGTAGCTGCAGTTGGCCGTACGTAGCTAATTTATGCATGTATAGCTGCTACCTAGGATGTGTTGCCAACAAATTAGAGGGAGGGGGACCTAATTAATTAATTCTTTTGTTTTTGTGTAATGTTGGTGATGTTATCCTCGTCACCAACTTGGAATGATTCTCTTGTAGATATTTTACATATCCATGCACTCTCCCTTTCCTTCAAAGGTCTACAGGCACCTCCATATATCAATTCCAATTCTTGTTGCGGGTGATGATATGAGATGGGATGATGGGGCCTTAGATATTCCGACAAAGTGCACCACTTAACACCCTTGATGGGTCCTCGATCTAACCACAACAATATCCTAGGGTGTAATTAATGGGGGCCTATACATGTAGACATTTGTGAAGTAAGCTTGATGAGAGCATGACGAAGGATCGAATAAAATCGCATGCATATTACCTTCCACGTGTATTGATTTGTTTCTCTAAAGACGCATATATAGGTTGCAATGTGTGCAAGTGTTGCGTGTAAACATGTAGCAATCAGCCACAAAAGATAATCTTTTCATAGATAATATGCCCTAAACATGCATGATTTATCATAGGCTTTAAAATATAGGTGATGTATAACATGTTGACAAATTTGATAAAGCATCGCAATCTTCTCAGAAGTTATTTTTAAGAATCAATCATTACACATTGAGGGGCTTTTTTTTTTGTTCCAAATGTTTAGACAGATGCTCCTTAACTACAATTTTAAGAATAAAGAATAATTATCATGGGTGCTTTGAGAAAAAAATGGAAGCAACGTTATAATTCTCTACCATTCACCAACATCATGTTGCATTTAATAAAGATTTAGTACAGCTCAAACATGGACACTACGAATAGTTGGCACAGAGTTGACATAGAATGTGCTTGACATGAATATATATATATATATATATATATATATATATATATATATATATATATAAACAAGGCAAAGAGAATGATGATTGTTCCATTGTTCTATATAAATGCAAACCTTGACGGTTCAAAAAGATAATGCAATAAATATGGAATGGAATGTTACCGCTATGAATATTGTAAGGCAAAGAATGATGGTTGTAGGATGCCATTTACTAATTTGCATGAAAACTATTTGTAAGGAACTTATTGACAGTACTATATGTTTTAGGTATGGAGGACAGCAAGGAATGAGACTAAGCAAAGCAAATATATGTGGACTATTGACATCTAAATCTATTTGGGGTTGAAGGTGCACCTAAGATTTTAATAGCCATAGTGAAAGCTTACAAGCTAAATGAGTTCTTTTTTTTCATATATTATCACTATCCAGAGTCTATACCGTCATTAAAGACTAAATTAGCATTCAAATGTGAGATGCGTTACCAAGCAATCATTAATAGATAATGTTTGTACTTAATCTGATAGCCTCATTTATTGAGATCAAGAAATTGATAGCTAATTATTATTTCTTGTCTAAGGCTTTAAGCAGCTTGGTTATGTAAATCAAAGAACATGCCATCCATTTCACGTACAGTTAAGTCTAGACTATGAATTATCAATCAAGCTTAATTAGCTACAAAATACATAAATCTTTGAATAACACTGAGAAGGATATTCTTTCATGTCATCTCATGTCATTCTAGGTATATGAATGTTAAACTACAAATGGAAAGTTATGAACTTCATCTTATATGACTAGATGTTCTTGTACGTAGACCTCATGGTATAGAAGAAAATCACATAATTTAAATAGATACGATGGGAATAAATTTAAGACAACAATAGCAAAACGATACATCATATAAGTAAGACTTAATGCGGATCATATTTATGAATTCTTCCACTTTTGAATATGTAAATTATCATTCTTAGAGACTAAAATGATATTCATCAAAGAAAATGATATTTCAAGCACCATGTTTATATATACTTACGAGTTCTGATATGGGGTCTACAAGAACTCATAAAAACTTTGCTTCTTTAAATGTGTAGAAGCAGCATTCTTGTTACAAAAGCATAGGACTATATCTACTACAATACCATAAATCTATTAGGGACAAATACATATTTATAATCAATATAGCACTTCGAATTTATCTTAGATATATTCTATGCAATACTAAAATAATATTTTGAATGAAATTTTTCTTATGCAACATTTACTTATATAGAATTAGTCAACAAGATGGGAACTTCATGATAAGAGAAGCATAATGTTTTCATGACGGTCTTAACTTTTCATCAATAAAATGTTAAACCTAGTAGTCACCGAAGTTTAGTTCTATGGTACTGCCATGCTAAACTTAGAATTTGCCAAGTCTATTTCTTGTATTTTTTTATTATTGTATCATATTAGACATTATTTTTCAGATCTAAGCCTGTTCATATCTAATCGTAACAATTTCCAAGTACCTAATATAATTTCTAAGTACGATAGAATGTGTGACGTTGCTCAATATATTTACAAATATCTACATATACTTTCTAGTTAACATAACATTACTGAAGTCATGTTAGAT
This sequence comes from Asparagus kiusianus, assembly GCA_022839385.1. Classification (NCBI taxonomy): domain Eukaryota; kingdom Viridiplantae; phylum Streptophyta; class Magnoliopsida; order Asparagales; family Asparagaceae; genus Asparagus; species Asparagus kiusianus. The sequence continues at coordinate 145,934 of BQKN01062911.1, forward strand.
GCACTTAGACCCTGTTATGCTCAAACTATAGGAAAAAAATCATTTGAAAGCATCTAGCATTCTTCCCAACATAGCGCAAAGAATATTTTCAAGGAATTAATGAAGTAATAGGATTTTAGAGAAAACTTGGCAAAACCAAATAGTAGTTATGAAGTTAAATGATCTTTTGGTTCCACTTATTCGTGTTTTTATTACCACTTCAAATATCACAAAGATTGAAGAAAACTCTAATCTGCCTATGTATTAGTAAGGGGAGAAACATAAGTGAGAGAAAACAAATCATGCGTGCTCACATTAATCCACTGGTACAACTAGACTAAACCCTCCCTCCATCCTCCCTCCCTCCCTCTCAACAATTTAAAATTATATAGGATAAGTTATTCATTACATGTTATAAAAAACTCATCTTCCCTTTGTCAACACATATCCAAGTTTCTCTTTTGGTGTGTGTGTGTGTACACACACACACACAAACACACACACACACAGAGAGACTTGCCCATGTTGAAAGTTAATACCCAATAAGCGTTTAAGTTTTAAGAACAGATTAATTAAATATTTCCATCATGACAAGAAATCCCCTAAAACAAACAAGGTAAGTATGAAAAGGTGTTCTTAGAATTTAGAAGTGGAGACAAAGCGTAAGTTAAATCTACTTCTGATCTACATATGTACTTGAAGAAGATGCACGTACTCTTGTATTTTAGAGAACTACAATGTCGATCTATATTGCAGCTTAGCCTAGCTATTTAAGATCCATGCATCTAGCTAGCACTCCGTACTTTAGGCACCTTTTTTCATACGCTCCCTTAAATTTGAAAAAAAAAAAATCCTTAGATAATTTTTTTAAATATTAGATGAAAACAGTTCCTTGAGCATTCATGCCCTCTCAAAAACAAATGAAAAACACATGAAACATTAGGACTGGTATCCAAATTTCAACTGCAAGCAAATCATAATAGTTATGTTTTGACTACTCCCAGAAGATATAGTAGACGATGCCTAAGTTTGTGATAGACCTGTAATAATAATAAAGATAAACCTAAGTATTTCTTTACTCCTTCAATAAATAACCATCTTCTTGAATAATGAGCAATGAAATATTAAAATAAATAATTTTTTTTGAACCCCAACAATAACCTATTACACCTTTTCTTGTGCTAATGATTATATTCCTTGACAAAAAAGCTGCCGGGTTCTGCACTTCTTTCACTCTTTTAAGACTTCGACCAAGTTTACAAACCAAGTAAAATTAAAGGAGGAGCTCTAGAGGAGCATTAATGAGTAATGTATATATTATTGTTGGAATGGATCTTTTCCTAGAACTCCAAGTCTATATACATAACTTCTTGTTTAGGATAGTGCATAGCTTTCAGCAAAAGTAGGTGACTCTATAGCTTTAGGGTTGTCAAAAACATTTATAAGCAAGAACAAGCAAAGCAATGTCCATAGCAAGTTAATAACACAGGATGTTAGGCACCAATAATCATCTTTGATAAGCAAAATACAAGCCTAAAACCTAGGCATACTAATGCTCTCCCAAAATCCATATTAGACATGCATGTGTCTACCATTTAAGGCATAATATCAAGGCCACGAAAAGATAAACTTGACATGACGAGTCATTAAATACTCTAGAGGCTCTAATCAAATTGCTAATAACAGTCTCATCTTAAAACCCACCTCCTAATTAATAAACACATCACCACCACTGATAACTAATCTACTAACCAACAAAACAAGAAGCTCTAGTACTACAAGCTCTCATACAAGAGAAACCCTAACTATAGTGCATTGTGATGTAGCACTTGGACACATATATTCCACCTAAAAACTTGCAACACACAGGAAAGGACCCCTTTAGCTACCAATTAGCCACCCCCATTTCAACATCCTAAAGTAATATGGAACAAATAGCCGAACTAATTGATTTGATTCTATTTTTGGGCAATTTTTTTCATTTCTTAAATCATCGAAAATAGCATTTTATGCATATATTTATTGCAAGAAAGGATGAGCTTAAGTTTACCTCAGATTCATCATCCAAGCCAAGCTTTTTCACCAAGTACTTCATCAATAGCCTAACTGTCATCCTACCATCTCTGTTGAAGGAGGGGAAACAATTTTTTTTTTAAAAAAGAAAGAAAGAAGAAAAAGTGTAAGGAAAAGTTAAACACTTTTATGTTCTTTGAAAAGCTATAGCAATGCTTCATTGTTTCAAGATCCAAAAGGAACAAAAGGGGAAGATAGAAGCATGCAAAAGAGAAATAGAGTGAGAGAGAGAGGTGGAGACAGTACTTGATCCTAATGAAGCTCTTTGGTATTTGTGGCAAAAAGGGTTCCCTCACTCTGCATTCAAAAAAAACAAAAAACAAAAAAACAAAAATGAAAATAAAAAACTAAAGTGAAAAAAATAAAAAATAAAATTCAAGAAACGCTTTATTTTTCAGTGCAAACCATCATGATTCATAATAATAACTCACTGGTTCTCTGCTGCCTTGAGAAGGAACCACACTCCAACCCCCTGCTGCCTCGCCGGCGGCGGTCCCGCCACCCTCATACCCCGAGGCGGCGCAGCAGGCCCCACCGGCGGAAACCGCTGCACATTGTAAAACTGCGGCTGCGGCTGGAACATGACATTGCTATTGCTACTACTTCCCGCCATAAAGTACCCCCAAGGCGGCGGCGGCGGCTGCGACGGCGAAGGCCCAATGGGCCCGTATCCCATCTGGGCCGGCCCAATGGGCCTCGATGTTGCCGATGCCAACGACGAAGGCCTGTCGGAAAACAACTGCAGCTCTACAGAAGGCGGCCGTGAAGGCGACGACGAGAGTCCGATGCCGAGCTGTAGCCAGCTGTCATCTGGAGCTTGGCTGCTGCTGCTGCTGGTGCCTGGAGGCTCTGATTCTTGGGCTTGTGGGCCTTGTTGTTCTTTTGTGGTTGATGTGGGTTTTTGGTGATCGGCCATCATCGTCATCAGATTCCTGTGATCGGCCTCGAGGCATGGGGAGCCGCCGTAAGTGTCGACGTGGCGGCGGAGGAGGTTGCGGGCCTGTACCATAGTCCCGGACCTCTGCACCTCCTCATGGTCCAATCCTCATGCTCATATACTCTCTCTGTCAAATTTATGGGTGGAATCTTATGGAGGTTCGATAGTTTGCAGCTTTGAGAGGAGAAAACAGAGGGTTTTTTTTTTTTTGGGTTTTGTTTTGCTTTGCTTTTGGGGTTTGGATCTCGCTTTCTATGTATTCCTTTACTTTGGAAGCTTGTGGAGATCAAATAGTTTGCAGGGATGAGGGGGGGGGGGATTTCAGTACATATATAGTAACTCCTTTCGTATTTGTATGTATGTTTGTGTTTTCGGAGTTGAGTTGGGAATTTGTTTTGGGAGTATTTTAGTTTTTGGAGTATGTAGTGAATTGTTATTTGCATATTGAAGGTTTGGCATGTTAATCTTCGTGAAGTTATAATATTTGGTTGTAAAATTTTGTAAAAATTTTAAGAGAAAATTAACAGAAAAAAAATCATGTTCGTACGTTTTAAAATTGACAATTTCACAATTTCGCCCAACTTTTCAATAGTATAGACCAAGATATTGTGGATACGAGATACCACCTAATTGCAAAAGGCCCTCTCAAATGGTATATGTTATTTCATACATATGTGTGCACGTGTGTGTAGGATATAATGAGTATGAAGTGACAACTTAGTTTGCTAAGCTGAGTTTTCAACCAAGAACCTAACACCTTGTTTGGATGAAGGTTAATGGATGGAAGTTAAAGTAAAATTTTAATTTCACCTTGTTTGGGAGTCCTTTTGAGAGGTTAGAGGATGTAATGGAAGGTTAAATTTCCTTCCATTTTTCACCCCTCCAATTTGGGGGGTAGAGGATGGAATGAAAACCGATGTAAAATATTACAATGTGATAATACAATTATACCCTTATGACATTAACATCTATGGCTAGGATATACTCCCATCCAATATGTAAGAGTATTTATGTAACTTTATACATATTCACTTCACTTCCCTCCTCTTTATTAGAACTTTAAACAAAGGTAAAAGAAATAAACTTATGTTCCCCTTATTAAACTCCCAAACAATATTTTATCTTTTCACTTCTATTCCTTACATTTCGTTTCAATTATTTAACTTTCCGTCCCTTCCCTTAGTAACTCCCAAACAAAGCATTATGGTGAGATTCACCTGTTAATCACATTAGAGTGAGTGGACCTTCCGTCCTATCTCTAATTGTTAGCTCATTTCATAAAATCTGATGACAACTTATATGCAAATATACACATACACATACATGCATGCACACATACACATTTTTTAGTTGACACTTATAAAGTGGTAAACATGCACACATACATACGTTTCTCATTACTCATACATGCATAGTCATCTTTTAACCTAGGATACACATGATAAGGCAGCTCATTTTGCTAGTCTTCTAAGAAGTAGTGAATCTACTTTTATGAGCAGCTTAAGAGCCACCTATTATGCAAAACAGTAAAAAAAAAAATCTAAGATTTATAAACATTTATGCATAAATTATGTGATATGTAAATCACGATGAACGTCTTTTAACGCATTTTTGTTTTGTGTCGATTAGATCAGCACACAATAAAAAAATCATCTCACAACCTTATTAGTTGATCCTATTTAATTTGAAAGGGAAAAAATAGGTTATGATATGAAATTATAACAGTTAACCCAGCCTCACTGATAAAGTTATAATATATTGAAAAATATTTTAATACATTGAAAGTGTAGAATCCCATTAATGATTTTTATTAAAGAAAGGGACATAAATTTGTCTGATTATAAATTTTATCCCCTGCAAAAGGCACTAACTGAGCATTTTAGAAAGTTAAATTATAGGGTTTTTCGATAGAGTGCTCGTGGACACTCTATAGAAGAGGAGAGAGATAGAGAGAGATGATTGAGGAGGGGACCCACCCGATTTGCATTGGGATCCCCTCCCCAATCATCTCTCTCTATCCCTCTCCTCTCTTATAGAGTGCCCATAGACACTCTATAGAAAAACCCTTATAACAATCAACCACGGCCGTAGTCCTACTGAATTTATTGTTCTACAAAAGACTTTAATACCTACCACAACAAAAGTTTAAAGTTATGTTAAATGTTTATAATTTTATATTAAGCATGTCCTTGAAGGTACCGTTTGGTAAAAGGTTAAGTGAGGGGTTAAGGAGACTTAACCCTTTCTTAACCCGCCAAACACAAAAAATCTATATAATGGTTAAAGTGAGTTAACTCTTCATAATTTGCCAAACATAAAAAATATAAAATGGTTAAGCTAACCTCTCTAGAGGGATTAAAATGAGTTAACCCCTCAAAATGAAGGGTTTACTAATACTCCTATTTAGAAGGAATAAAAGCTAACCCTTCTAATTATAAAGAAAATAGTCAAAACCATTATTATTCCCAAACACTAAAACTGATCACAAAGGCTAAAATAAAACTTATTTAATGGGTTAATAATTTAGTCATTTAGATTATCGAATGAGTTAAGCACATTAATCCTTCTCTTTAACCCTTCTTCTTTAACCCTTTGCCAAACGAGGCCGAAGGTTATAAATTATCCATCATAGTGGCTTCTGTGTAGTTTAAGAGGTTATACTAAATTTCAAATTTGTTCCTGCAAATTAAGCCACAGAACTTCACGTCCAATTATATAGTGTATTGGCTAACTAGGTTAGTTGGTAAAGCATGTTTATAATTACCATATACTTTCTTGTAATTATATAACCTTTTCTGCAGCTACCAAGAAATATAAAACTGTGAAGGAACTAATAAGCAAAAGCACTGCAGCATAGACCTCATAACCATGATTAGTCGGGGGGGGGGGGGGGGCCGCGGGTCAATACGTTGTCTACGTGGGGTGTTGCATGGGTCCCACTTCGCATTTTTTTCATATCTCGGCATGATTACCTCTGAGCAGTGACTGCGGTTCAGCCCAGCAAATTCCAAGTTATTTACGGAAATGCCACGTCGGGGTCTGACCCGGTTCATTATTTCGGTTTTTCTCGGGAGAAGAAAACAAATCGAACCGGACCAGCATTAGGTGATGGCGAGGCGAAGCTATAGATGTGAGTCTTGTACATTGAATTCTTTTGTCTTTTTTCGGTGTGGAAGCGTCGGCTTTTTCTTCAGTTGAAAAGGAAAGTCACCTCCTTCGCACGTGCTGAGCGCGGTACGGTCACCTGAAGTTATGGTCACTCCCGGGGGATTTAGGTGTGAGCGTAAAAAGTTATCTTGTACCCAATTTGTCCTCGGGTATGCTTATGTGGCAAAAACATTCAACTTAAAATTATGGAGATAATCTGTCCTTTTGTTTCCACAAAATAAGTTGTTTGAGAGTTTACGGGGAAAAGGGAAAAAAAAATTAACCACGGAAATGGATGATGGAGAAGAAAGAAGAAAATATATATTTTATTTGGAAGTTTAATGAGAAAAATGGAGGGCGAGCCATCTCATCAGGTTTGAGAGTTCTAACAAAGGAAGGGAAAGGGGCAAAAATAAGAGCGTCATAATCAAATTTCTCCATTGCTTCACAATGATAAAAGGTTAAAGACTAAATATTTTATGATCATTTCTTGTTTCCTCCTATGCACTCTAATTTGGGAGAGAACAAAATCACAATACTTTTGTGAAACTTTCCATTCCCTTTTTCGGTCCATGCCCATGCATTGTACTCAGTTTGGTTAATAACAAATGTTCATATGTATTTAATGTGTTTCGAGTTGAAATATGCAGATCATGAATAAGTACAAATACCCCTAAATAAGTAATATGAAGTTGTCTAAAGATGAGAGGAAAGGATGACGAAAGAAGGATTCTAATATACTAAACAACAGCAGGAACATCAATTTTCAGCCAGTAGGACCATCAAAAAAGGCAGCTGAAGATATGCATGAGATGGGTGAAATGTGCACGATGCTAAGGGCAAAAGTCAAGGTAGCTATCCTACACGTCAGATGACTAAAATGCATGACAGGGGAGAAAAACATTACAGTCTTTCAATTTGCTTGTAAGGTTATGTTGTACCTTCTCGACTGAATGACTGCATCTCAATCAAGGTGCTCTTCCATGCTATGTTGATCGCTCACGGATACAACTTAACTTTGCTTCCCTCAATGGTCAGTTGTATACATCACGCGCTGAGGGAGTTGACCGCTAAGTATATAAACCAAGCAAAAGATTGCCCAATGAAGAAGGTACCGAACCCCAGAGTGGAGTTACCGTACACATATCTGATGGTGTGATATACTCTTCACTATTTGTCACTTATGTCTGCTACAACTGAGCGTGCGATGGGAGTCTCATTGCTTCAAAAGTACGAGCGCTCCAAATGGATTGTTTGGTACATTGTGGGAATTCATCGGCACGTACGTAAATCTGAGCACTATCACCTCTACTACTATTTTCCCGACATCAATGGCACCAATCCTAGAGATGAGTTTAAAGATACTTCCAGTGGAGAAAGATTTACTTGTTTAACCAGTGGTTGTTTCAACTAGTTAGTTAACATCATGCTGGGTCATCTCGTTGCTCGGCTAAATGGGATCGAGTGCTACATTGAGCCATACTTGCCTAGTCATTTTGCATGACAGTTCGGATGACTAACTTTTTATTAGTAATCCAAATACAGGACTATCGTGTTTAGGGAACCTCGTTAATGGAGCTCACGCCTGGTACCACTTTGCTGCTAGAGTTACTGGCGTGAAATTCTTCTTGCCTCACAAAGTTCCTAACTATTATGCCACGTTAGGATTTTGCAAATGGTTAGTGCAGAAAACAATCCCAGTTTAAACTTTTTGGTGAACAAAACCGGTGTGAAGTGGATCTTCTAGAATTATACTAAAGCTTCCAAGAGAGATTCGAAGAGTCAAGCCCCTGGGCTGTATGAATATCTAGCAGAGGCTGAACAAAAGAGTGACGATGATGACTCTGGGGCACCAAGCGAACAACCATCACCTCAAAGGCCTGTTGGTATCAATATTCAGGAACCAAAAGAATTCGTAGTTCACCGAATGGCATTTAGTAGAGGAAGAGGAGCTAGAGGCAAGAGACCGTTGTAAGACCAATTCTCATAGGAGACATCTGGTTCCAATGCAGGAAACTAAGGTTGATCCTACAGCAGCTTTAGGTAAACTTTGTTTGCACCTTTTGCATTGATTTAGTTGAAGTCACTTGGTTGACACATACTCCTTATATGCTGGCAATGAACTCATCCCTCTCAAGATTCACATGGTTAGAAGTGGGTAGACGAGGCCGAGACTGGCACCTACCTCACTAATCCCAATAACATTGGCTTTGAGGGTGATATTGGCGGTTCTTCCTACATGTTAGGTGTGATCTACTTTGGCTAAGTCTGTGTAGTTTCTTTATCTTGATAACTAACACTTTGTTCATCTTTCTACAAATGATGAACTTGAGCCAAAGACCAATAGCAAAGCGGCTCCCATATCTATTCCTGGAGATACACTGACTGTTGGTTCTATTGCGACTTCTAGCGTCAATGAACCTGAGCTAGCGACCAACATGGCAGCGAGTCCTGCACACGCACCTATTTCTACAGTGCGGCATAGATTGATTGTTCATGAGTTATCTAAAGAAGATGATAATGTACCAATTTCTCTAATTCTAGAAGCAGTTGGAAGGGTAATTTTGTTGATTCCTGAGCCTCATATGTATGATGAGCCTATCAAAATGACAGACGAGTTTGTCGAGCCAGAGATTGTAGCTACTGCTATTAAAATTACACCAATGGATGTGCCGATGACAATGGTATTAGTTGTACAGTCTTCTGCTTCATTGGTTGAGGTAATGTCAGTAGCTTTTATCACAATGGGTATTTCAAGCGTATTAGCCTCACTCGCACCACTTCTCATGCCAAATAGCAATTAGATACAAGTTTTGCCAGCTATCTCTTTAGGAACAACTAATGCATTGCTGGTCTCGACTGAAGTAGGTCTTTCAAATCATGTAGAGGATCCGCAATCTCCAGACTCCGATGATTTAGTTGAGTCAAAAATTTAGATTGTGGTTGAGAGGTTGGTGAAGCTATTCAGCCGAATGTTGAAACTATTTTGGCTACCAGAAAAAACTTATCTTCTCACACTCTATGTCTGTTGAGGAAGCAGCCTGGCTGCCCAGTGTCAATCACGAGAACTGAGCGTGCTGAACCATATAAGAAGATGATTGATGAAGTCAAGCTTCATTTTCAGAAATTGTAAAGGTTTAGTGAGGCTGGCATTGTAGGGATTGTTGAACTCAAGTTTTATTGACTTTCAGTGAGACACCGTGAACTTGAAGAAAATGCTCGCAAGGAGGTAGAGCAGATCAATAGAAGGCTACAAGAATTGACTTCTCATATTGCTAGTGTTGATATTAAGCAAGCAGAGCTCAACAACACCATCCTTAAATATGATACTACCATCAACGAGGCTAAAGCTATCATAGCTGTGGCTCAAGCTAGGTTTGAGAGAGCTCAAGAGCAAAAGAAGAAGCTCAAATCAAAATCTTCTGAGTTTGCCACTGAGCGAGATCTCAATGCAGCTCAACTTCAGATCAAAACAGCTAGATTAGAAGCCACAAAAAGCTTGATCTATCCCAATCAATCTAGAGATTTTGAGGGAACTAGCTCTGAAAGGTGCCTTTGATGCCAGGGATACTAAGATGGCTAATAACACTGAGCGCATCTGATCTTTATTTCCCTTTCTCTTTTAGGATTCTCCTTCTGCAATAGCTTAGCTCTTTTGATAATAATAAAGAAATTTTGCCATTTGGTTTAATATGTGTACGATATAGGTGTAGTATTAACATATTATATTGATATCTATGTTAGGGAGAGAGGTCGTGGAATCAAACTGATAAAGGTGTAGTGTCAACGTATCAGGTTTGGTAATATTCAAAGGTGTAATGTTAATATGATAATATTAGAATTTTTGACAGATGTGTAGTGTTAACATGCCAAATAGAACAACCGATTGAGGTGTAATGTTAACCTAATTAATTTTTGAGTGAGATGGATTGACGGAGGTGTAATATTAACTTATCAAATCCGAAAAGACAAGCTGACAGAGGTGTCATGTTATCCATTTGACAAAGTAGTCTGATAGAGGTTTAATGTTAACTGATTGAATCATTGCAGTGCAAACTATTCAGATGTGTAATGTTAACATGATGGTGGTAATGCATTTGGAGTCAAGCAGACATGTGGTTGTTAAGTTTATGACTCGTTAGGGAATTTGATTAGGATATTAGATTAAGATGATCAATATTTATGATCAGAGGTGGAGAATTAGATGTGACCGATATCTTTTTGGGGAGACAATAGTGGCTAAAAATTAAGGGTAATATTTTTTAAGAGACCTTATTATCATTTGGGTCAACTAGACGATATGCTCCATTTGAGTAGACTGCCTCTACTACAAATGGGTCTTCCTATTTGGGTTAAAAATTTTTTTGATCGTATGTGTCATGATAATGGGTTAACGAATAGCTAAGGCCAGGTCGCCTTCTTTCAAGGATTGTTCCTTGACTCTCCTGTTGAAGGCTCTTGAGATCCATGACTGGTAGATGTCAATTCATTGTTTAGCTTTAAGTCTCAACTTGTCAAGCGCCTCTAGCTCTTTGAGTTACTTTTAATGGTGTTCTTCAGTTGTTATTTTCTCAGCAAGAGATGTTCTTAATGATGACATCATGACTTCATACCCGTAGACAAAGAAAATAGACGTGGTGCGTATGGGAGTAATGCCTGGTGTTCTATTAGCCTATAAATATTCTCCAAGCTTTTCATCCCAATCTCATTTGTTAGAGGTGATGAGTTTCTTTAAAAGTTTGATTATGGTCTTATTGAAAGCTTTGGCTAGATTATTAGAAGTTGTGTTGTATGGCATGGAGGTCATATCTTAGATTCGAAACTCGTCGCATAACTTAAAGAAGAGTTGTTTGATGAACTATGAACCATTTTCATTGACAATCCTTTGAGGGATACTAAATCGATAAATAACATGGTGTTTCAAGTACTTCCCACCTTAAAAGTTTTGACATCTTATAGGGGGATCGCTTCGGCCCACTTAGAGAAATAGTCAGTAATGGCTAGAATAAAGCGATGACCTTTAGTAGATGATGGGCTAATTATCCTAATGATGTCTATGCCCCATATTTCAAATAACCATGAGGCAACAATCAGATGTAGTTCTTTCAGAGGTTGATGAAAGAAGTCAGTGCGAAATTGACACACATGACATTTTTAGCATAGGCGACTGCATCCGCAATCATCGTTGGATAGTAATAACCTAAATAATAAAGTCACTCTTAAAGTTTAGAACTGAGTGTAGGCGTCAAAAATTGCCTATGGGTTCCCATATGCAGCTCGAGACGAAATGAGGACGATAAACGTCATCATCTAAGTCGTACGAGATTATCCAAGACTAAAAAAAGAAGTGAAGGAACGCACATGAAACATTGAAACATGTGAAACAATGGAATAAATACAATCAGGAGGGTTTGAGGTGGCTCGCACACGTGCGGGTCACTTCGAGGTGACCTACACGAAAAGGTATTATTTTTAATATGACCCGCATTGAATATGGAAAATCTCAAAAGATAAAAGTTATAGATATCTTCTCCAGCTTTTCAATGTATCTTGAATCATCTTATTACAATGTCGAATGAGAGAGATAAAGACAAATTATCGTGCTGGTCACCAAAGACTGACCCGCACACATGCGGATCACCCTGAGGTGACCTGCACAAAGAAGTGAACTTTTGACCATGCTACAATTTGAATCTGAGGAAACTCAAAAGATAGAAGTTATGGTTATTGACTGAAGATATAGCCAAATCATTTATTCTTATCCAAATACCCTGCATCCGAAGCCCTATAAATACAAGTCTAGGGGCTCATTTCTCCGGATCTGAAAATTTTTGGGCGAAGTGCTATCGGTTTGAAGAGTGATCCATGAATTTCAGAGAGGGCTAACAGATCTTGGCGAATCCCGGTATAAAGAAGGATCAATTTGAAGGATCTGAAGCCCCGTCCACCCTTTCCTTAAAATCAGGCTTGGACTTGATCTCGAGAAGAGTCATAATCTCGCTTGGTCAAGATTATCACTTCTGTTCTTGTTTCCTTTGTGAAGCAATGAACTTCTAGCCTTCCAATCAACCAGATCAGATCCGTGGCGGTCCACGGATAAACCCCGGTATAGACAAAGATCTCACGTAAACAATAGGCGATAAACATCTGTTGTGTGTTGTTTGAAGAGAGAGTTGTAATTTTTTTTATTTCATTTGTGTAATAGAAGTCTTATAAAAAGGCTCATTCTTTTGAAATTGTTGAAAGTCGATAAACGATTGTAATGAGTTCCCAAATAAAATTAACTTTTAGCCTAAACACTCTAGCAACTACAGTGGGAGACAACAGCCTCTCTGCTGAGGCTGTAGTATCGCAACCAAGGATTCTCATCCCGGTTGATACGGAGGTCGAATACGAGTTCGACCAGTAAAAGTACGAGGAGTACATGTCCTCCTCCTCTAGATCCTCCTTCCCTCACAAGCGCAAGAGGATCTTCTCCTCAAAGAAAGTTCACTGGTCTTCAGATCTGAAGATCTAAGAGAATGATTGTCTCCTTGTTGCTGCTGCAATTGCCCCTTGTAGTGCCATTCTGGCATCTAAGAAAGCCGGATCTTCAAATCTGAACTCCTCGATCAAGGAGATAGCCGTTGGAATCACACCAACTCTATCAAAGAGGGCTCGTCAAAGACAACGACAACACCTCGCATGTCAACATGGCAAGGCTTCGGAGTCGGTCGATAGAATCCGTTATGAGGCGGATCTCAAATTTAGAAAGTGGTAAACGCTACAACAGTGAGCGAGCGGCTCCTTCTCCAAACCAATGATGAATGAATGGGTCCGTGTCAAAATGACCCGTTCGACCCTCGAGGAACGCATTCAGAAGCGCTGCGTATTACTTACGCATACAAGAATCCTTATGCAGGAAACCAAGAAATTGCAGAAGGAAGAGGTGGCTCAAAAACCATCAAAACTACACAAAGTATGGAGGCTAAAGGCCAAAACTATGGCCAAAAAGACTGAAGAACGTGGGTCATCCCAAGGTGACCCGGCCAGCAACGGGTCACCCAGAGGTGATTCTGTACGCATTCAAAAATGCCAAATTTTGAAATATGAGAAGGATAGTCAGGAAAACAAACCTCATCTCAATTAGAGATGAGGCTCATCGTTTAGTGAAAATCAACCTTAAGAAGGCAGGTTGTCGAGCAGTAAAACTCAACAACAAACAGTGAAGCTCGTCATTGGAAACGTGGTTCGATATTCATCTTCAAAAGATGAGGTTCGTCAGTGAAGATAAAGCTCATGGTCGGACTTGAAGCTCGTCAGTGAAGATGAGGTTCGTCTAAGGAAAAGTCACCAGGTTTACTATGCAGTTGGACCCAGCTATCAAAGACGAGGTTTGTTGGTGAAGATGAAATTCATCAGACGAAGTCAGTGAAGACAAAATTCATCAGAAGAAGCTTATTTACTGCAAAGTATGCTTTGTAAGACGAACCTCGCTGCGTACCGAGGCTGGTCTTACATGATGAACCCCATTTCAATTAAAGATGATGTTCGTTGTCCACATGAGATTTAGCTGTAACAGCTCCGAAAACTTAGTCAGCCACGTGAGCTAATCTTTAGGAGCACGTTATGACATGCATTGAACTAGAGGAGGCAGTTACGCCCCTCTATCCATGATTTTAGCACATTGGTTACGTACTTAAACCCTATAAATAGCCATAGATGGCTACGGAGAAAAGGGTTAGAGATTTTCGACTTGGACTTCAAGAAGCAACAGAGATCAGAGTTTCTACGTATAGATCCGGAGTTTGAACTTCAATTCTAGCCGGCTAATGAATGTGAGAAACTCTATCAATCTTGTTCTGATCATCAATAGGAGGCAATCTCGACTCAAGCATCAAGGGAAGCATCCTTTTACCACTAAGAACTCACGTTAAACAAAGAGGACCTGAATTAATCTTCTCTTCATCTATAATCGAGAGAGGAGTGATTATAAGGGATTAGTACCAAGTGATCGAACCCAGTTTTTTTAAAATAAGAGAATCAATCCAACATTAATTTTTCGACCCTACAGATGATGATGACCACAGTGGGAGTAGCTATTCTTTCCGACGAGATGGTAGTGGTGCAATCAGACAAGATCGCTGTGGGAATGGACATCGAGACTTTGGTCATCGAATTTGATCAGTCCAAATACGAGGAGTTCCTCTCCTCTAGTAAGCCTAGCCCTACGAAGGCACGTAAGTGCCGTCGAGTCTCGTTTGAGACTTCAGCCCAAGTGGCTTCTGATGATTCAACTTGAGTTAACCTCGAGGAAAAGTCTATGCCCCTCAAAGAGGAGGCTCCAACAACTAGCTGTCAGGCTAGGAAATGGGTTGTCAAGCAACCTAGCCGAACCTCGGCTTCTACTAGCCAAACTATAGCTTTTGATAATAAACTTTTCCCGGCTTTGGCTGAGGCAAAAGTTCCTGTTGGTCTACTATCGAGATGTGCTCGACAACGTCAGCGCCAGAACCAAGCTCGCCGTAGGGCTCGAGCTTTGGTCTCGCTAGACGGTTTTCACTATCGACCGAGAGCTGACCAGCCCAAGGTCAACAAGTCTGATGAGGGTCAAGTGATTGAGGGACGTCAAAATGACGGACCTCATCCTCGTACCCGAGTAGACTCAGAACACGAACCTCATCCTTAAAAAGAGGTTCAACAAATTCAATAAGCGATTCATATCGAGGTCCATCATGAAAACGAACCTCAAATTAAGAACCGACCGAGAAGACGAACTCGCCAAATTCGTCCCATCAACGAACCTCGTCAAATGAATAACAAAGCTTATCAACTTACCCGAGGTCATCAACCTCTATCATTCAGAGGGTCTCACTTGAGTAAAACCAAGATGACGAAGTCAGCAGGGGGTTGTCCTGCTGGTGACCTTCAGGATTATCTCACGTGCAAGCACAACATGAGTTACATGCAATCTCACTGCTACTATGAGAAGCTCATTTCTGTAGTACTCTCTCAATGTCCATGTGGGGAGTCAGCATATAACTCTCCAGTCTTTGAGTGGTTGACTGAGTCATTGATGATCTCGTCATCAAGAAGAAGGCACATTCACCCTAAAAAGCAAACATCTAAGAATCGCCACATTGAAGTGACGATCAATATGGTCAGCAAGGGAAAGAGCAAAGTCTTGGCTAATTCCTCAATCTTCTGATCCTAAATATTCTCCAGGATTAGGTAAAATGCTTGTCGAAGGATAGGGGGTGTATCAACACACTCATACTCGTACTGGTGTGGTGGTCCCATTTGATTATCGACGATTAGCGGGTATCATAGATGAGGCAGAGGAAGAACCTGAAAACTCAGCTATTGCCACTTCTCTGCCTTCCAATACAGATCAAAATGAACAAACAAGTGCTCATATGGTCGGAAGTGAAGAAGACATGGCGAGGAAGATGGAAGAACAACAATCAACCATCCTCTAACAACAAGAATCTAACAGATGCTTAGAAGCAGTGGTAGAGAAACTCTGTGGGGAGAAGAAAAAAAAGAAAAAGAAGGTTCATTCTCAAGCTTCGGGATCTAGGCGTAGGCGACCTTCACCTACTGATGAAGAACATAGCCATCGAAACCCAGATGGCGATGATGACGACGATGAGGAGGAGAAGATTATGAAGATCCATTATGAATCATCTAAAGCTGAATCCAATCCTCGTACGAAAGTACGGGACCAGAAGTTAAACGATTTCGAGAAGCAACTTGACGCATTGAAGCTCCAAGGAAACTTCAAAGAATTAGGAGTGGCTAGGCCATATCCAAGTGAATGGGATACGATCCCATATCCCCTGAAGTTCAAACCACTCAATCTAGTACAATTTGATGGCAAAGGGTCTCCTACCCAATATATTTATTATTTCCAAGCACAGACCAGACATGTAGTGGGTAATGATCCCATTATAACTAGACTGTTCATCAGCACCCTAAAGGGGGAGGCTTTTGAGTGGTTCCCTAGACTCGAGCCTGGGTCAATTAAAAGTTGGAGATATTTGGAGAAGCTTTTCCTAGCTCGATTCTTCGACGATGACACTGAGGTGTATATGGCCATGCTATTAGCCGAGAAGCAGAAGAAGACAGAGTCCGTCAGTGACTTTGTCAAGAGATTTAGAAATCGACCGTTGCATTCGCGTGATCAAGTTTCTGAAGCTACTCTTGTGGAGATGTACCATAACAATCCTTCTATCAATATATTGTCTAAGATGGACGCTGTTGAAGCCCGTTCATGAAAAGATTGAAAACATATTCAAGAGAATAGATGCTGAACAACCACAGGAATCCCAGCCTAAAAAGGGAGGGGGTAAAGTTAACTATAATTCCTAGAAACAATCAAAAGGGAAGGATACTCTAGCTGTTGAGATAGCACCATCCCAAAATCTTCTGCAAGACAGAAAGAAAATGCTTCCAACAATCATTTTTAGAAAAAGTATGATTTCAAAGATGAATATGCGGTTTCCATCCTCACATCTTTGATCAAAATGAAGAAGATCAAATTTCTAGAGGTGCGGCGGACTGAAGAAGTAACAAGGACCGACGATTCTAACTACTTCATGTATCACAGGATGGTGCACCACCCAACCAAAGCTTGTTATATCTTGAAAGAAAAGATCCAGGCTTTGTTAGATGCAGGTGTGATGAATCTTCAGGCCGAGCAAAAGAAGGTATCTGCAAATATGGTTTCGCTACAGTTCGGAGACTTTGCTGAAGTGAAAATTCAAGATGGCGTGAAACCAATTCCCCAAGCAGAGACAAGGATTGTAACCCTCATTAGAAGAAAGAGAAGGGAATGGTCCCCTATACTACCTCTGAAGGTGAAATAATGTAGGTTCATTCTAACTTGCTAATGGACGGGTAGTGGACATCGGCAAAATTAAAGAAGCCTAAAGTCAAACGAAGATCTTGCAATGCTATTTCAGCCATCCCAGACGAGAGGGTTAAAACTGCGTCGCTTAGCGGTTCTAAAAACGAGCAGTCGGCATTCACCGCATAACCTGCACAGATATCAGGAACGCACGAAGGAAAGGAGTTTTTGAAGAAGTACTCGGAAACAACACTTGCACCATCCAAACCAGGGAAAGAGGTAACGAAGCAAACACAAGTGAAGGAACTTTGTTATAACAAAGTACTCAAAAAAGATGCACCAGAGAGGTCGAAAGATCCTTTTCGGTTTGATGTATTGGCTCAGTTATCCAACATCCTAGCGAGGATTATGTTTTTTGAACTTCTACGTTTATCTCGATCAACAAGAGAAGCTCTTCGTGAAGTTTTGGCAGATAATAAGGCTTTTCTCACTCACTTTCCACCGAACCCAGCCAGATCAACGTTGGAAGAAGCTTGCCCTCAATGCTGTCAGGTCTTTCAAGGAAGAATGCCGTGCATCACCTTTTCTCAAGAAGACATGCATGTGAGGAACCTGAAACACGATAGACCGTTGTACTTCACGGGATATATCGTCTCCATTCGGGTAGACAAAATTTAGGTTGACCCCGGTTCTGCTTTGAGTATCATACCGTTGAGGCTCATTCATCACTTTAGAGTCCCTTTGCATCGTTTATCAACAACGGGAACCACCATCTATGGCTTTAATGCTTCCAATACTCATCCCCTTAGCAAAATCAAACTCACATGCCAGATGGGTGACTTGAGGACAGACGTTACTTGCTATGTTATTGATGTAGAGACATCTTACAATTTGTTATTAGGTCAGCCTTAGATCCATAACAATCTTATTGTTCCATCAACTCTACATCAATGCATAGAATATGTAGATGAGAGTGGTGAAGTCAAAACAGTGGTCACAGATAAGCAGCCATTCAAGCGGATAGAGAATTATTTTATAGATTCTATCCATTACATTGAGAGTGAGCCATTTGAAGTATCACTGATTGAAGAACCAGATAACGATAGAAGCCGATACCGAGTCTGAGCACGAACATGGTCTTGTTTTCAATAACATTGAACCCGTCGTGATTAGTCTTGAAAATCTGGATGTAAATGATCCTGCTGTGAGAACAGTGGAATTATCTTTAATAATAATGATGATTTAGCTTACTTATCGTGTGTTAAATTGAATTCTAATACTAGGTACAAGCACCAGCACATCGGCAGATCCTCTACCCCGATTATATGCTGAATCAAATTTATACATGCCGATTCGATCATCTTTTGTAACAAATCAGCAATGAATTGAATCTTCGCAAGCAGTCTTCATAGTACAGGCTAAGGTTAATGGCCAAAAAGACATCATTATTTTGGGAAGAGTGACGGTCCGTCGTAAACTCTCTTGCAATAATCCGAGAAGGAAAAAGACCCGTAATTCTCGTATTTGACACCCCAAAAGCTCATGAAGAAAATGAGATATGATTTTATTCATAAAGAAGGATTAAATTTTGATAAAGGGATCCAGACACCAGTCCGATCCGCTTATGTCCCAAAAGGAAAGTCAGAGGTTTACTATCATAAACTCGTAGTGGGTTAGGTTATGAATCTCTGTCATTCACACTGTGTTTTGGAGCCAATGGAGAGTCAGATGATGATTCTTGTAGCTCATCTTCTGAATCTAGTTGTTGGGAGTCTGACACTAGTATAGGAGCTGTATTCAAGGTACTTATGGCCAACATGACCTCAATATCTCCAATAGAAAATCAAGAAGATGATCAATTACCTTTGCTTAATGATCTGCTAAGCTAACAGCTAGGTATACAGTGGGAACACCACTTCGAACAACGCGAACCTCCTACTGATGACAAAGTGATAGAAGTGAACATGGGAAATAAGATTAATCCTAAGCCCATATTCATAAGCGATAGCTTGTCGTCCGAAGAAAGAGAAGAACTTATTACTCTAGTACGAGAGTATATTGATGTTTTTGTTTGGAATTATAAGGATATACCTGGTCTCGATCCTTAAGTGGCTATGAATCATTTAAATATCAAACCAGACGTTAAGCCTATTAAACAGCATCAAATGCGATTTGCGGCCCCAAATCATGGAGGCAATTGAAGCCGAAGTCAAGAATCTCATTGAGTTGGGATTTATTCTCGAAGAGAAACATCCTGACTGGGTGGCCAACATTGTCTCTGTTTTAAAAAAGAACAGGAAGATTCAAGTGTGCATTAACTTCCGAGACTTGAATTCAGCTTGTCCTAAAGACGATTTTCCTTTACCCATTACGGACGTCATTATTGACAATACGCACGAGTTTGAAAAGATGTCTTTTATGGATGGATTCTCAGGGTATAACCAAATCAAGATATATCCTGATGACGAAAAGCACATGTCCTTTCAAACACCTTCGGGGATATACTGCTATACAGTAATGCTCTTTGGATTAAAGAATGCTGGTGCTACATACTAACATGCCATGACCTCCATTTTCCAAAGACATCTACGGAACACTATAGAATGTTATGTGGATGGCTTGATCATTAAAAGTCGTGACAAGGGAAACCATTTACACGATTTGAAAACAATGTTTGACATCATGCAGATACATCAACTTAAGATGAACCCGACCAAGACATTTTTAGGAATGGCTAGCGGTAAATTCCTTGGGTTCGTGGTCATAGCTAACGGAATTCGTCTTGACCCAGACAAAGTCAAAGCCATCCGAGATTTACCACCTCCTAGAAATCTCAAGGAGCTTCGGGGTTTACAAGGGCGATTGGCATACATTCATAGGTTCATTTCCAACCTATCAGGCAAATGCTAACCATTCTTAAGGCTAATAAAGAAGGGAGTATCCTTTATATGGGATGAATCTTGTCAGAAGCATTTGAAGAGATTAAGCTATATCTTTCTAATCCGCCTATATTGGTCACACCGAAGTCAGATAAACCTTTCTTGATATACATCCGATTTATAGATCATGCATTGGCATGACTCTTAGCACAAGATGATGAAAATAGCCATGAACAAGCTATCTACTATCTTAGTAGAACTTTATCGGGTGCCGAACCTCGTTATCCTCTTATTAAGAAAGAATGTTTGGCACTGGTCTTCACAGTCCAGAAGATGCGATATTATTTTGTTGGGCAAACCATATATGTCATTTTCAAGATCAATCCTATTTGGGTATTCATGACACAGCCTAGCGTGTTGAACTGGCGACTCGATAGATAGGCATTATTGCTTTCCCAATATGATATGCATTTCAAACCTCAAAAGGTAGTGAAAGGTCAAGCCATTTGTGACCTTATGGTCAACCATCCATTGAAGGGGAAGGTAGAATTGTATCAGGACATACCAGATGAGACATATGAAGCCAATGCTGTTTCTAAAGAGCAGGTATGGCAACTATATTTCGATGGTGCGCCAAGAGCAAGCCCTACTAGTCGAGTTATTGTCAGAGTGGGGGTATTCTTTATCTCTCCACAAAATCATGTGCTACCACGGGCCGTCTCTCTAACAGAACCATGCTCTAATAATGTAGCCGAATACAATACTTTGTTGGTTAGTCTTGATATAGCTAGACAGCTAAGGGTGAAGTACCTAGAAGCATATAGCGACTCGTAACTCATCGTTAATCAGGTGAAGGGAGAATATGAAGTTAGGAACGAGGATCTCATCCCTTTTAATATGACAACAATCGCATTGGATAAATCCTTTGAGGATTTCTACATTGACTATGTACCTCATCTCAAGAATACTTATGCCGATGTATTAGCGTCGCTTGCGGCCACGTTGGCTTTACCTGAAGGAGCTACTCAACAAATCACCATGACAATCAAACATTTGTTCAAGTCGAAGTATGCGTTGCAGATCAACGTGATTGAAGATGAGCCTACAATGGTCGAACCTGAAGATTGGAAATTTCCAATCATTGATTATGTCTTATATGGCTTATTGCCTGAAGACATCAAGGAAAGAGAATCTATTCGTAGACGAGCATCTAGGTTCTACTATGATGCCTAATCTCAGAATTTATACTGAAGATCATATGACGGACTATTGCTTTGCTGTTTGTCAAATAGAGAAGCAAAAAAAAAAACTCTTAAGGAATCTTATGGTGGTATCTATGGAGCTCATCAACCTGGCCCAAAATTGTGGGATCGACTTTGCAGATTGGGTTATTACTGACCTAACATGGTGCAGGACTCCGTCACTTATGCCAAACAATACCACACCTGCCAGATACATGCTAACTACATGCATCAACCGCCTGAGCATCTTCACCCGTCAGCCACTTCATGGCCTTTTGAAACATGGGGTATGGACATTGTTGGCCCAATAACACTACCCTCTTCTAAAGAACATCGCTTTATTTTGGCGATAACTGATTACTTCTATAAATGGTTAGAAGCAATGCCGTTGAGAGAAGTTAAAATGAGTGATGTTGTTAAGTTCTTAAAACATCACATCGTATATAGATACAGCATTCCGAGCCGTATCGTCCATGACAACGAGCCTCAGTTCATTAACCAAGTCTTTATTTGATTATGTGATAAATTCAGGATCAAGAATTTGGCTTCAATAGCTTATAACCCTGCTGCTAATGGGCAAGCAAAAGCTTTCAACAAGACAATCGTCAGAATTCTCACTAAGGTGGTTTCGAAAAATAAAAGAGACTAGAATGAAAAACTGGGTCAAAGTTTATGGGCCTATCACACAATGGTTCACACTCCAACAGGAGCAACACCGTATTTCTTAGTATATAGATGTGAAGTTGTATTACCATTGGAAATCCAAATTTCGTCTCTACAAATAGCACTTACAACTGGCATGACAACGGAAGAAAGTTATCGCAGACGTCTTGAAGAACTGGAAGCGCTAGACGAAAAGCGACTGCTGGTCCAACAATACATAGAACTTTATCAAGCTCGGATTTCTAAAGAATTCGATAAAAAGGTTAGATACCGCACATTCAAGGAAGGTAACTTGGTTTTTGTCGTCCGACGACTAATGATTTTAAACTCTAAGAAGAAAGGGAAGTTCGAGCCAAAATGGGAGGGACCATTTATGATAGAAACCATCTACTCAAACGGAGCCTATCGTCTTGTTACTCAAGATGGCGACAAACACATGATGCCTATCAATGGTAAATTTCTGAAGAAATGTTATCCTTAGACCCCATGGTCAAGTGCGTCTCATAGAAGGAGGAGAAGCAAATAAAGGTAATGGTTTCCTTACTTCGTCTCTTCCAAATTTCTCTCACTAATCCTCTTCAATAGGATAGTGGAATTACAAAATTATCATCGATATTTTTGTTTAAAATTATAGCTCTGGTAGTAACCTACTATGTGATGTGTTATTGCTTTGGATTTCCTAATATCGTCATTACCCTAAATGACGTTCGTTTTCTAACATTAGCCTACCAAATAATATGCCTTTGTTTTCATCATCGTCGTTATACTTTTAAGTCACGGAACGACGTGATTTTTCTAACTTCGTTATTTCTCCAAATGACGTTCGTTTTCCAACTGTTCGCGGGAAAATTCATGTCTTTCTTCATTGATATCATTGCCATCTCAATAACTGTTTATCGGTTACAAAGATCCGGTCTTTTTATAAGATCCGGTTACAATGAAAATCAAAAATAAGAAAAAGAAAGATTACAAATTTTATCCTTGTTTGCCGAACGAATCGCGAGCTCCTGTTATGCGGTCACTCGCTTTGTGGGTTCTTTGCCTGCGCCGGGGTTAATCCGTGGACCACCGCGTGATCTCGATCCGGTCGGATCTACACGATATGACGGGTACTATTCCACCAAGGGAATAATAGCCGGGAGGGATTGTTTCACCAAGGAAACAACCGCTCGATGCTCGGGATCTAAGAACCAAGCTTAGATCCGGAGTGTGATCGTGTAGATCTCAGATCCGATTCCCTCGAACTCCTGCCTTATTTGACGTTGACGATCGCCGGGCACCGGATCTGGAAGTCCAAGCCTTCAAGCCTTCAAAGTTGAGATCTTTTTTAGATCTAAGTCTTCAATCCAGCAGGGCTTCGCCTCCTCCAAAATCCAACCTCCGAAACAAATGAGCACAAGGCCTATTTATAGGCACTCAAACCTGTGCCTCGGGCACGGAACAGGGCCTAGCCACCCATGGGTGGCTCGGCCTGAGCCGAGCCACCTCAGGGTAGCTCGGCTTGGGCCGAGCCACCTTGGGGTGGCTCGGTTCAAAGCCGAGTCCCCCGGAGTTTAGGCTTGTGTTCGTTTCGTGGTTCGGATTCCGTCGTTCGGGTTCCGTCGTTCGGGTTCGATTGTTCGTGATTCGATTTGATTTGGACTTCGACTCGGTTTGTGGTTGACTTGGTTTGGAATCGACTTGTTGACTTGATTCCAAATATGGTAGTTAATCCGCTTCTGAGTTCGAGTCCGAAACCGATCTTGATTCGATCGTGGTTCATCCGAGTTCGCTCTTGTTTAGATGACTCGTTGACTCCTCGAACCGTTGGATTGATTCTGCACGCGATTGACATTGTTTGCGTGCAATTTGTTGACCTCGTCGCTTCGTCACTCGATGGTTCGTTGATTTGTCGAATCACCGTGTCGAGCTGTGTTGTGGGACCTATAGGCAATTTTATACGCCTACACCAACGTTGGCCTACCAAGTGATGTGCCTTCGTTTCTAACACAATCGTCATACTTTTAAGTCACTAAACGATATGATTTTTCTAACATCATCATTACCCCAAATAACATTCGTTTCTAACATTGGCCTACCAAATGATGTGCCTTTGTTTTCATCATCATCGTTATACTTTTAAGTCACTGAACAACATGATTTTCCTAACGTCGTCATTTTCCCAAATGACGTTCATTTTCCAACGTTGTCCTACCAAATGATGTGCCTTCGTTTCTATCACCATCGTCATACTTTTAAGTCACTGAACGATGTGATTTTCCTAACGTCGTCATTACCCCAAATGACGTTTGTTTTTTAATATTAGCCTGCCAAATGATGTGCCTTTATTTTCATCATCATCATTATACTTTTAAGTCATGGAATGATGTGATTTTCCTAACATTGTCATTTCTCCAAATGACGTTCGTTTTCGAACGTTGGCCTACCAAGTAATGTGCCTTCGTTTCTATCACCATCATCATACTTTTAAGTCACTGAATGATATGATTATCTAACATCGTCATTACCCCAAATGACGTTTGTTTTCTAATATTGGTCTACCAAATGATGTGCCTTTATTTTTATCATCATCGTTATACTTTTAAGTCACTGAACAACATGATTTTCCTA